>DWLR01003017.1:0-14268 GCA_018246295.1 Papilio alexanor hazarajatica | reverse complement strand
TTAACCAAAGAAGAGATATTTCAGATCAAAGTGGTCAGTACGACAAAACGCTAATTTCATATGTAAGGACCTAATATTAAAATCATCGTTCCTGATAGAGCGAATATATTTATAAAAATTAGTACCCATTGTTACATAGATTATGAAAGCTTCTAAAAAAATATGATTCGAGTAACTTACATTACAGAATGAGTCGCAAAACCCAGTTGAAAATAATAAAACATCTTTTTAAATACCATATCTTTGGTATTTCCATCGACGTCATCAAATGAAATAGCTATATGTTCCCCTTCCTCTTTATTCTAGCTGTTCCTAACAATCACTCTAATGTACAAACATCTTAATGTTGGCCTGCATTGTAACATTTAGGTTAGCGAATGAAATGGGTTAAAGGGTATCCCAACTGATAATGTCACTCGAAATAAGTACTAAAATATCCGCAGTGTACACATAACCTTATGGTTTAGTGGCCGGACTCAATTTGAAGGTACAAATCTGGGCTGAGTAATTAATTTACTGTAAACCATAATTACGTCCTTATTATTTTATATTATTCTTCAATATTTCAGTAGATTTATATTTCACCACCTCAGCCTATGATCGTCCACTGCTGGACACAGGCCTCCCCTATTGATCGCATCATTGGGGGAAATGTACCACCACGCTCGACAGGCGGGTTGGCGATCGCAGTATGTTCCACCATACTAAGAAAAGGACGCTGCTGCCCGTCCTCCAGTGGTCTTTACATCCGGACAAGACAAAGAGGCATGTTCATACAGACAAATGTTTGTCGTGGGTGGGAATCGAACCCACGACCTGCGGCGCGAATGGCAAGTGTCTTGCCACTGCGCCAACCGGTCAGTCAATACAAAGATTTATATCAAGTAACAAAATGTCTTCAACATTGAGAGGAAGAGAGATAGGTGTGCCCAAACGTTCCAAATGGAAATCTCTAATCTTTGCCTACTCCTCTAGAATAAGGGCGTGAATGTTTATTTTGTTAACCGACTTCAAAAAAAGTGACTGTTCATTTTTTTTTTGCTTTTTACTTTAAATTCGATATTTATCGAAATATTTAAAAAAATTGGAAATGGGACATTCAAATCACATAAAAATTTACACACCGAAAAACTAAAAGGCTTAAAGCGGAAAAAGCATGCTAGGGGAAGAATTGTAGTGAACATTTTAACTCGTAAATGAGGAAAACGCTTTTTTTACCCTACCCTTTTACGTTTTTTTTATAAATGTTTTTATTTCACAAAAAGCTATCTAAAACACAAAATTAATCCGCCTCACTTCTAATTTGTTAATGCTTTAATCATTCATTTACGCTTACAAAACTTTATCGCTATAATAATGTTATAATAATAATATATAATAATATAATAATGTTATTATTTGGAAAAAAGGCCACCTATTGGTATTCTCACAAAACAAATGTTTTATTCGTCTGTTTTGTAGTAGTATGGCTGCTTAATAACAGATGGCGCTCCTAAGAAACAATGAAAACATTTAAACGAAAAAAATCAAACTCAAAAACAACAGCAAATCTTACACTTAATTACTCACTTATTATCATTTATCTCAACCATTACATTTAATTCTACTTATCATTATTTTACAATTCAAATTTAATTCAAAATGATATATGCCAGTTGCATGAACTTTCTGAACGTGTAATTGAGGAAAGCATCGCTATTGAATTGTTGTAAAACATAGGAAAAAAGTTAAGTAAGAAAAATTACACCTCAATGACCTCATATAACCGAGGAATCCAAAAAGGGCCTATATTTGTATCTATAATAAATGTTTACCTGTCTATAATTAATTATATATTTTTTTATTTCATATTTTTTTTTTCATTATATTTATTACGACAGTTTATTCCACAAATTGAGTAATAATGGACTTTTTAAAATACACTTGTAAAGTATTTCCACTTATAAGAAAATATCTAATATGTTATAAAACAACACACCGCGATAACTTTTTATCAGGCGTAATCCAAACAATTTATGGTTATACAATTTTAGAGATGAACACTTGCGGCTCATGGTAAGTGTATCGATAAATTTATTTTTGTATGAAAGTTTAACATTATCTTTTTTTCGTCACCTCACTATACCCCGTGACCACGAATGAAAAGCGCTCGAAAAACCGGCAATCAAAATATTAAATCAACTCAATAAAATGCGTAATTTTTTTCTAATTGCAGTTTAAATTAATGTTCATATCATCAATAATTATTTGAGATTAAATGAATTCGTTGAAATGTCAATTATTGTTCCATTGATTTTTAAATAGTTTTTTTTTATCTTATGAAGCGCCAATAGCCTAATAGTTTAGGGTGAAGACTACCGATTAGGCTGTGGCTTCGAATCCCTCCAATCGACTATTGTTGTTTCCTATATCCTAGCGCAAGCATTTAAGCTTAGTTGGAACGGTAAAAAATCTTAATAATTAGTGTTCTAATAATTATGCTGTAGTAAAGTATTTAATATACTTAAGATATATTTGCTTGGATAGAGTTTTTACTCCTTTTTTAATAATCATTGCGAAAAGTGTTCGATTACACTTAAAGTGTTACATTATTTAATTTGTATTACATTCGTTATCGACATGAGTATCATACAGACAACGCACGTTACTGCTCAGTTGCGTCAGCTCAATGGTAGCGAGGTGACGTCTGTGAGTAGGTAATAAAACAATAAAATGGATCAATTCGAACCAACTGGTACGTACTTTTTTAAACTAGTAATTACATTATTCCTTAAATTTAATCACATTGTTTATTTTAATTAAAAGAAACGTTAAACTAAAATAGTACCAACTGAACTGGCACACATTTCAAATTAAATTTGTATATTAATGTAAAAGTGACAGTTGCAGTGGCGGGAATTTTGACATACAGGTACTTAATTTCATGCTTTCTGAATGTGCAAAATTATTATAATCTGTACTCTACAGTGGTGTATATAAAAATTATCATTAATTAATTAATCCTTAACAGTAATATAAATTCATTTATATTACCAACGAAAATTTATAGTAGCAAATAATTGGTAGAAATTAAATAACGGATTCTTTTTCCTTATCTGACTTTCTACATGACAATGACGAAGTCTATGTCGAGGATAAAAAAAATTATTACATGAGTCACCTCAGGCTGGGGAGTCCTATATCTTTGATACGGCAGTGGATACGCCCATGATCGGAAACCATATCCCCTTTCCCTCCAACATCTCTTCTATATCTTATTTACTAAACTAAATTAAGTGAACCGCTTGCTTTTTTGTCACATTCTAATATTAGAAGGAAGCAAGTTTTTTTTTTATAGAAAAGTACATATTCGCGTTTTTAGTATAGAATAATATATTGACTTAAACTGGTCTCCACTGGTATCCTCACTTATGGATCAGCATACTAATCGTGTGCTTCAGAGCACCAGCACGTGAGATACAACCCGCTGAAGGATGAGTGGATCCTGGTGTCTCCTCACCGCTGCCGGCGACCCTGGAGCGGGCAGACTGAGCAGCCAACTGAGGAGCCGCCTCCAGACCCTCAGAATCCATTGAGAGCTGGTGCAGTTAGATCTAATGGACAGGTATTTTCAATCCAATACGACTTAGGGTCCTTCAAGAAAAAAGGCCGGCAACGCATCTACGGTTCCTCTGGTGGTGCAGATGTTCACGGGCGGCGGTGATCGCTCATTTGGGTGGCTCGTTGCTCGTTTGCCCCCTTCTTTTATAAAAAAAAGGTTAGGTTATTTTAGTAGCTTTCGCGTATATTATGATTGAGAAATTTCTATGTTAGGAAAAATATTTATTTCTTCTTTTTTTGTTGTCATAGGATTTTTTCAGTTATATAAATTCGAAAATGCGACGCAAACTTTCGCACGCGGCTTCAGTCTCGATTTTCTTCCTTTAGGAATCAGTTTTTTTTTCTTGTAATAAAATGTGCCGCAATTTATAGCTTCTGTTACTGATACAGATTCCGATGTATGAAATGCAAAAAAGTGTCTTAAATAAAATAATAATAGTAAATGTAAACTAATAAGCAACTGTAAATTGACTTCTATGCTTATATTTTTGTCTACAAGTTGTAAACTATTAACCGACTTCAAAAAAAAGGACCTCAGAATTTCGCCATTTATGAACCGATTTCCCTTTTTTTTGGAAAGGGGACATTCGTATGTGTCTAATTTTATTTTAAATAACATTGAATCTTGGCATTGGCATATTGGTAGATTCAAAACAAGCCCTATTTCGATTTAATGACACGGATTTGTAATTAGACGTACCGCGGCTATAAATGAATTAATGACATAAATCAAACTATATAAATTTGAAGTTGCTTTTATTTTTGTAAAAAAATGGATGGTGGAAAAGATTATGTCTTTTTATTACTACCTACATATCTGTTTTTTTTTAATTAACAAAAATGCGTCTTAAATGTGAGGTAATTTTCGACAAACAATCTATCGTTCGATCAGTTTGTATTGCGCAATGTATTCGCAGTTTGTTTATTGCGGACATCCCCATATTTATTATTACAGCGCAATCCAAACTACACGTCTACTTATGTGTTCCCGAACGACTTCCCCGCGCTCCTGCCGAAGGTCCCAGAGCCGCCGCCTCCAGAACACCCCTTATTCCAAGCGGGACCCGCTAAGGGAACATGCAGGTAAACTATTTTATAAAAGGCTACTTTCCCGTTTTCACCAACGCACCCCCAAACTAATACAAGAGTTTTACCTACGCTATAGTATTCCCTAAATCAGTCTCTTACCTAAATTAGTTTTCACCAGTTAGGTTGCCTAGCTAATAAAAAGTCACTTACGTGTCAGATTTTTATATAGATAAATCGTATTTTTAATTGTTTATTAACTTTTTTTTTGTATGTTTGTTAACGGAAGACTTTGTCATTTTAGAGCCGATTTTAAAAAAATGTTAGTAAGGGGATATTAGCAAGTTGGTCCCATTTAATTTTGAATTTCATTGGACCTTCGGTTGGGAAGTTATACCGAAAATTATACATTAATTTTGATAATACATAGGTGTGAAATAGTTGTTATTGACGTTGCCATGGCAACAGATATTGTAAATGAAGCTTCTTTTTTCTATTCCTCGTCCTTTTGCAATATAAATTTGAAGTCGGTTTTGTTTTTGTATAGAAATCGTTAAAAAATTATTAAACCTTAAATAACTTTCAAAATTTATATAGAGTTGCTTAAATTGGTCGCTAGAGAGCGGGGAAAAAATAAAAAATATAAATTTTTAAATTAATATTCACATGTGTGAATATTAATTCAAAGAAAAAAAAATGAAATCCTTTGCATTTTATTTACTTTGAAACTTTTTTTTACTTTGAAATTTCGACTGTTTGCAAGTGGGTCCTATTTAATTTTAAATTTTATTGAATCTTGGTTTCCAAAGACATACCGAAAATTGGTATTTAAGACCAATCCTAGTTTGGGTTCAATGGATCTGTAATGAGAGGTGCCGCGGCTATAAATGACACAAATATTACACAAATTTGAAGTCTGATTTGAAGTTTTGTTTTTGTTGAAAGAGTTAAAAAAAAAAAGTATTTGGTCCCGTTTTTCCATCGCTAAATGTGCTTTAGGATTTTTTTTATATGTAAATGGTATTTAGGTCTAAATTTTAGGCTTGTTAGATTACTCATAACAGCCCTCTCTTGTTGTAGAGTGATGTGTTTCCACTCGGACTCTAGGATGACAATACCCCTGATGTCTGTGGAGGAAATATTAGCTGTTATAGAAGAGTAAGTTGATTTCAATCTATCGGTTGTGTTGTAAGGGGAACAGAAGACAGAGTGGCATGACAAGTTGCGAATAGAGTGAATAGAGTGGCAGTGTGGGCAAGAGATATCACCCCTATAGTGTTGAGGGATGATTTTTAAAAATGCTTCATTGCTATTTCTTTTTGTTTTCTGGTAGGAGGGTAACGACTCTACCCGACTGACAGTTTATGAAAGTTATGTTTTTACCCGACTGTCATGAAGGTTATGTTTTTGCCCGGGCTGAAAGGAAGGTTATTTGTTGTCCGACTGTAGGAGAGTTTATTTCGCTCGTCTCAAAGGAGGGTCATGTTTTTCCCGACTAAGAGGGGAGTAAAAAAAGGGTTAAGACTCTTCATCATTGTGTCTGTTTGATATTATATGAAATATTTACACTCTCTTGTCTATCCAGTATCCGTTATGGATAATTTACTCATCAGATGGGTACAACAACTCAAAGAGCTGGGTCGCCGCTACACCTGGGTGCAAGTGTTCGAGAACAAGGGCGCGGTGATGGGCTGCTCCAACCCACACCCCCACTGCCAGATCTGGGCGTCTAGTTTCCTACCCAATGAACCCAGAGTTAAGGACAGGTGATGGTTTTGTGTTTTGAAAAAAAAATCGAGATTTTCGTAGACAAAGAAATGTCAGTGTCAAATCTGAGTTTGTTGAAGTTTTCTTTTTTTAATCATAAAACATTTCTTTGCTTTATAATTTATGTCGGCTTGTGTTATTTAATTTTTATGTTTGTTTTATCTTTTCATTGAAATTTAATTGACGTTCGAGTACCTACTTACTTTCAATATTTCATTTAAAAATTTGATTGTAAATGACTTTTACTAATTAATTACCAACAAATCTGTATTTCTGTTGTTAATTATCCATACTGATACTGTAAACAAATAAGATTCGATTGTTCATTTGTTCCGAAACAACTCGAAAACTACTGAAATTATTATTTTTTTTTTCTAAAATTTTAATTTTCAGATGTCAACTGGAATATTACAAAAAATACGGAAAGACAATGCTAGTTGATTACGTCGAGCAAGAACTGAAGCAAAAGGTAGTCGATAAATGATTACTATACGTGTACGATAACATGAGACCTGTGCCTGTGACGTCAGAGCACACCGCTTGAGCGTTCAAAATAGTTTACGTCTTGAAATAATATAACACGACTAAGGAAAATACTATAGCTTCGTCGCAAAGTGTCTGCCGAATAATTACAATGGAAATTAACTATCGCACTTATTTCAGGAACGTATTGTCATACAGAATTCAGAATGGGTGGCCTTAGTACCTTATTGGGCGGCATGGCCGTATGAAACTATGGTCCTACCGTTGAAGGACAGTCCACAGAGGATGACAGACTTGAATACAGAACAGAAGAGAGGATTGGCGGTGATCATGAAGCAACTCAACACGAAATACGATAATCTGTTTCAGTGCAGCTTTCCTTACAGCATGGGATGGCATGGTGAGTAGGCGCCATTCCAATCAAGACCTTAAAGTTTGTAAACAAACCTCACTTTAGAAGGCGGCCATTACATCAATTTACTCGTATATTTCCATCGCAAATATAATTCTGTTTAAGTGTAATGCTGATAGAAAATATTATATGTTGATTTCTGTAAATATTTTTATGAATTTACGAATATAAGCGTAAAATATTTACGGATATGAGCTATGTTTACAATTTTTAATTCTTAATTTGGTATAGCGTATAGATAAAAAAACTTTTATCATCCAAAAGAACTGTCGCATCTACACCATAAAAAAATCTAAGATTCAACTTGAAATGTGCTCTATAATACAAAAAATAGTTCAGGTCGTTTTATCAAAAAAACTCATTTCATCCCATTCCTTCTCAGGTGCGCCCACAGGCCCCTCTTCAACCCCTGGAGATTCCCCCCACTGGCTGTTACACGCTCTCTACCTACCCCCTTTGCTGCGCTCCGCCACCGTGAAGAAGTTCATGGTCGGCTATGAAATGCTGGCACAGCCGCAACGGGACCTAACGCCGGAACAAGCCGCAGCGAACCTAAGGGAATGCGATCACTTGATCCATTACAAGAATAAAAAAGAATAAAGATTAAAAACTATTTGTTTTTTTTTTATTTAGTACCAGATATAAAAAAGATAGAGCCTCTTTTCCGATATTTGAATGACGTTATACTATTTTAAATTTTGATTCGGAGTTTTACAAGTCAAATTCAACATTGTAAAATTCTAATTCAAACTTGTGCATATGAAATCCTCTTCTCCCTTTCTCTCTCATTGAAAAAACTGAGACCACAATATATTTTATACACAACAGTAGCGTTTAGATATTTTACCGAGGAGTATAGTTTATAAATGGGTTTATTTTAAAATAAAATGCCTTTATTTTTAACGTTTTATAATAATTTTACAATACAAACTTGAAGGTAATAACTATTTACAAATTTAAATACAGATTAAATTGTGACGTCTTTTTAATATATATATATACATACATCTTTAAAAGTATCAACCCCAAGCCCACAGTGTTACAGAATTAATATTGAATCTAAACGTAAAATTATTTTAATCTAACGAACAAACAATGATCTCATCGGATGTTGGGTTTTGTCTCTTATTTTACGAAAGAACTTGCTTATCGCTTACAATGTAACTTATAAGGTACTTAGGGTAATAAGAAGTGACTTAACTTCTCTATACACAAAGTTTTAATGGTAAATTCAAGTTTCTACACATTTCATTTCTTTCGTCAGATGAATCCGGGAATTCTGTTTCGAAATCGAATAGTTACATGGCTAATTAGACTGTCTATCCTGATACAACTATTGTTTCTTCTTTTAACAATTTTGCTATTAAAGTTATTTCCTTCACAATGTAACAATAAACAAAAAAAAATCAACTGATTAGAAATAACAATATCAATTATTATATGATTATTATATTATCTGGTATTGTCTTTGGGCGTCGGTTCACTTAATGTTACGGACGACCCGTTGCCTAACTTATTCTATAAAAAAAAAACAATAAAAAACAATATAATTAGGTTATATTTGTAAAAAAAATACGAACTAAGATGCATTCGAAACTCGAATGATATTGTCGCTGTAAACTTATTTAAAAATGGCGGCTAAAATGTTGACGTTTCGTGAGTCAGACGCGTTACAGTACAATATAACCCGACCAAGTGAAATTACACGTCAGTTTCGTATTACACGTATGTCACATTGAGTTAATTGAATTTGGGATCATTTTGAGTCTGATTTAATTTGCTTGCATAATTTATAGCGTCTCGTGTAGAGACTTCAATAGAAAGAAAATCCGATGAGGTAAAAATGTCTGTTTTCTGTGTTAAATTCCAAATTTACGAATTGTTGTTTAAAAGGTGCGGTTAATAAACAACAAAGGGTCATATTTCTAATGTTTGGGGTCTTGATTTGCGAATGATTCGATCATTTGTCATCATGTCATAAACTTGATTGAATGAAAGTTAGCAAACGATCGGTGACATCATGACATCACATCATGATTTCATTGACAAATTTGACTTCTTCAACTCGATTCTTCGTCGAATTTTGACTTTGTTTCCGTTTCATCTATAAACTCTACGACTTTCTTAACGGGTATTATGTTGTGTACTCTTTTCTTGTGCGTATATAATGTCGCTTTTTGTTTGAATGTCTGTTGACAAATGTCGCAGGAGAGCGGCCTGTCGCCTGAATGTATCACTTCGTGTTGAGTTAATGATCTTTTGTCCTGTAAACATGTAATAGTAATTTAAAAAAAAAACACTTTATAAACCCAAAGAGGGCTCTTGTCTTAAATCTACCGATACGTCAATTTTCGGTATATCGTGGTAATCCACATTGTAAATTATATTATCCATTTGCGAATGTGCCCTTTCCCAATAAACAAAAAAAAATTGAAATCGGATGAAAATGATGTAATTCCTAGATAATAAACATTAAAAAAAAACACCAGCGAATTGAGAACCTCCTCCTTTTTACGTCGGTTAATTAATTACTAGTTTCCAATGTAATTGAAATCTGTTGGTGTTATCTGTTATATATATATATATATGTACTAACGCCCCCGAAGAGGGTAAGCAGAGACTAAGAATTTCCGTTTAACGCGATCCTGGTTCACCTTCATTCTTCTTTCTTTAGGATGTCACTAATTTGATTAATATAAGTGATTAAATAACTTATTTGATTAAACTTTGCCACTAAGTTTCGTAATAAGAATTTTTCCTTTCATTCGTCTTTTCAACTTGTCCGAACCATTTTCATACCTTTCTCAATTTTAATATATCTACTAATGTACAGAAATCTCCCCCTATAACACGGTACTATTATAACGCGTTTTTAAATTACGCGATGTCATGTCATTCGTACAACACGTGTTTCCCCCACATAACGCGGGAATTGCCCACGTTATATTTCTAAGAAACTTTTTTTATTTAAAATAAAACTATATGTATATATTTCGTTCAAAAAATTACTTTTTCCTTAATACTCGATTTTAATCCCTTTTAACGAGAAAATTTAAACGTGAATAATTTATACATCACGCGTTATACGAGGTCATACGAGCGCGTTTAAAGAGAATGTTCGTACCCAACGCAGAACCAATACAACGCGTTATAGGGAGGATTACTATGATACTCACAGTGAATCCTTTTCCGCATTGTTGACAGACGTGGGTCTTTGGTTTTTCCTTCTTTTCTCCGTGTACCCTCATTAAATGCCTTTCTATGTAGGCTTTGGAAGCGATAGGCTGTAAAGATTTTATTTTAAAATTTAATATTCTTAAGGTCGTCTATCTATTTAACCCTTTTCTTGGCAGTGAAAAAAATTCTTTGCATATCAAAATAATTTTACTGACCATAAGCTTGTGGCTCAAAGATGACTAGAAAAATCAAAAAAAAAAATCTTATAAGGGTAGGTTTACAAAATACAAATATCCTGTGGATGGAATACACTGCCAAGAGTCCTCAATAATACGTAATTTTTCAATCTTTGATGTATCTGCAGAGATACATCGCCAAGAAAAGGGTTTAATAAGAAATACATGTTTGTTTGTCCTCTACGCATTCCTAAACCATTGATCAGATCGTGTTGAAACTTCCTACGGGTGTTCTGAGCACGCATGTTTTTGGCAAAATCTATTTCAATTAAACTTTTTTTTCACAAAGTTTTGATATTATTTTGACTTTCGTTTTTTTGCCGGTTCCAGCCTATTTTACTGGCTGAAATACTATTTATTTATTTATTTTAAAACTTTGTACACAGTATACAAAAAATAGGAAATACAATACAAGGATTATTATAAATACAGGCGAGCTTACCTCTACTTGTTTCTACCAGTTCTCTCTTTCTATCTCTACTAGTTTTCTAAAATAAATAATATTTATTTATATGCATAAATTACTAGTATAAATGTTACCTTATCACAAATAGGACACTTGTGCGATGTCTTGCCGAGGTGTTGATAGTTAAAATGGTCCTGCATGGCCTCCTGCGTCGGGTAGCCCTTGTTGCAAGTCGGGCAGGGGAACCTAGGGACGAGTGGGTCTGTGTGAATTGACATTTAAAAATCTGAATTTGTTACGTAAAAGTTTGAAGTAGACTTTTAAAATTTTTAATTCGATATGAAAAACTTTAAATTTGATTTTAAAAACAACAACATATATCAAAAGTTAAAAAAAAGTCTAAAAGTCATACACAAAATTATATAATAAGTTTGCTTATGTGAATTGATTTTCAAAAATATGAATCTGAATTCAATATGTAAAAGTTTGAATTAGATTTTTAAAACACTGAATTTGATTTGGAAAATCTGAATTTGAATTCAAAAACTAATAACAAAAAAGAGAAATACTTTCTGTTTTTGATTAGACCAAGTCTTAGTTACTTGGGGATCTGATCTGATGAGTGGGAACCAGGGTACTTGAGGTGTCCCCGATTCCATTATAGTTGAGAAGACCACGTTCCAGTCTTTGTATTTGTAGCGTCATGTTCATAACATCAATAAACCAAGAAGACGCACTCAAGCAGACCAAGTTTTACTTACTTGAGGATCTGATCTGATGCATGAGCCCTGGAGTACTTGAGGTGACCCTGGTATGTCATCATGGTCGAGAAGACCTTGTTGCAGTCTTTGCACTCGTAGCGTTCATTATTCTGATGCCGCTGCAGATGGTATTTAAATTGAAGCACCCGCACCATTTTGTGGCAGATGGAACATTCTTGTCGTGGTAGGGGACCTTCGTGTAACCTAGACATTACGTTTTCGGACTAAGATGTTGCTTGAATTTTGAATTAAACTAGTTTCTGGACACAATAATGACATTATGACGCTACTAAATTAATTTTATGACATTACGACGCTACTAAATTGAGATAATTTAGTAGCGTCATAATGTCATAAATGTGGTACAATAACAAATATATGTCGTAGTGGTACCGTAAGATGAGATTCACCTGGTAACCTATTTTATGGTGAAGAAGTGGTGTCATAATGTCATAATGGCATGCCTCTAACAAACTATAAGATACAACTTACTATTAATATGTTGGGCAAAAGAACAATTGGGAGTTAAGTAAATTTATAAAAATGCGTCCTCTGTTCTCTCTTTTTCCTAAGAAAAGGACAACGCTTTGTTTTATGGACAGAATCAACGTGTTCTGAGGAATTAATAAAATATTTTTAATCTCATTGCACCAAGTACCTGAGGTGACCAATCAGTGTTGTCCGGTTGACGAATTTCTTCTTACAGTGGTCGCATTGCAGACGTTCCCTGTGATGCCTGTCCATGTGGGACTTACGGTACCGAGTGTGTCTGCGATATTAAATAATATATAGTCATGACATATTGATCGATATCGTAATTGCCGAGTTCTGTCCTACGGTCAGTGAAGGTACCGAATTCCGTGCAATGTCTAATTAAAAAAATACGAGTTCCTTCAAGAATAATTTGGTGTGAGAGTCCGATTATATTTCCCTTTCAGTGGGGCTAGGAAAAATATTAGTATGATTAGTAAAAAGGGTGAAGGAGTGGGGTTCAAATTAAATTAAATAACCCCCGCCATAACTTAAAAGGGTATCTTAAGTACTGTTGATGTATCCACCGGTAGCGAAAGCAAAAGTTGACGAGATCTACTCAAACGGTTTCAAGACGGAACTCGGATTTTAAGGGGATACACTTTAAGTGTCGAACGGAGCTCTGTAAAAAAAATTATAATAAACATTTCAAGGTACTCACTGAAAGTACATATCACAATATAGACATTTGTATCCGGCTTTTGTCTTTGACAACAGCTTCCTCAAGTTTTTCGTTTCCTCGCTGACCGGTGGCACTTCTTTCTGCTTCTTTTTACTCTACAACGGTAAGAAATTCATCAGTTTCGCATTGTCTGTCTTTTTTGTTTTCGTATAGCGCTCTAAGATTGTAAATTGCATTATTTTAGATAGTCCATAAAACAAGACTTTCATACTACTGACTGGACTATGTGCGTATCAATCTCAAAAACATTTGAAATATTTCTTTGAAAGTCGATAAACCAAATTGGGCGGTTTACGTTTCGAAATTACACGATTTTAGCTATCGCCATATAACAAGACTCACAACAAAGAAGAGACAGATAAAAACGTCCTTATAAAGAAATAAAACGAATACAAATCAACCTATAGTATGGTCAATTAAAAAAAAAGTTAATACGACTGTCTGCTCCCATATGACACTCCCGGGAAGAAGACGGTAATTTAATGACACTCTTCAAAATCACTCAGTCGTGTAGGCTGCAGTAGGTCGCAATGGAACGAACATACAAAATCGCGAAAAATATTACCCTCCTGTCAGTCGGGCAAAAGTAAAGAATTAGTGATCTCAACAATCTCCGCTTCAGAAAATAATCGTCCACTGCTAGACATTGATCCCTCCCCCATTGATCGCATCATTGGGGGGAAATGTGCCATAATCGCCGCGCTCGGCAGGCGGGCTGGCGATCGCAGTATGTTCCACCGTACTGAAAAAAGGACGCTGCTGTCCATCCTGAGGTAGTCTTTATATCCAGACAAGACAAACAGACATGTTCACGCACACAAATGTTTGTCCTGTGCGGGAATCGAACCCACGACCGGCAGCGTGTATGTCCTCAACTAAAAGGATCTCAACAATAATGTCAACGAAATGATGACGTATACTTACCCTTTTGGATGGTCGGATCTTGACAGGCGAGCTGTCAGTGTCTGTCTCTATGTGCGTCTGCACGTGCAGCTGCGCGCAGCGCGCCGTGGCCTCGGCGTGGCCGCACAGCCGGCACACGTGGCGCATGTAGTGGCCCTGCTCGTGGTGCGCCGCGCGGCCCTCCTCCACGTACGAGTAGCACACCTTGCACGCGGCGGTGCCCTCCCTCTGCACGACGGGGGAACGACTGCGGTAACGCAAGTGCTGCCTCACAGAATACTGAA
>DWLR01003016.1:0-14271 GCA_018246295.1 Papilio alexanor hazarajatica | reverse complement strand
AAAGTGATGATAATTATGTGTGTGTGTTACAGGCGAGGAACTAATCAAGCCGACGCGCATCTACGTGGAGAGCGTGCTGCCGGCGCTGCAGCGCGGCGCGGTGAAGGCTGTGGCGCACGTGACGGGCGGCGGCCTGCTCGACAACCTGCCGCGCGTCGTGCCCGAGAGCGTGCGCGCCCGCCTCAACGCGCACTGGTGGCACGTGCACCCGGTACCTGCGACACTATGCGACAGTGTTTCTCGAACTTTTTGATGCACTGCCCACTTCAGGAATATATGAATACCCAACGCCCCCCAGAAATTTTCCCTTCATATTTGGCAGAAGACGAAAAAATACCGGTCACCATTTTTACTCCAAAAAGTTTCATTGTGATATTGGAAATCGAATTATCGTGACATGTTCTTTTATATATTTCGTTTTCGTTCGTAAATTATTTTTTTGTACAATTTGATAATTTTACGGATATTGATGTGTATTTTGTATTACTGCTGGCAGGTGTTCGCGTGGATAGCGGACACGGGCTCGGTGAATGACGAAGAGATGCTGCGCACCTTCAACTGCGGCATCGGCATGGTGCTCATCGTCGCGCCCGAGGACCAGGCCGACGTGAGAACACTATCTTACTACGACATTTCATATAGGAGTAAACGAGACGGCAATATATTGAAAACTCCACGTCTCGCCGCACTTGGGATGGTCGAGACTCCTTTTAGTCGAATTAAGTCGCCTTGCCTTTTCTTTTCTATTGCTAGATCGATGATGGAAAATTAATGAACAAAAAATGTAAATATAAAAAGCTGATTATTTGAATCATTAACGTTTATAATGTAAATCTTGAATTTGAATTACATATAATACTAGCATTGATAGTAAAATCCGATGTGTCGCAGGTGATGAACATAACGCGGTCGTTCGGCGCGATGGTGATCGGGACGGTGCAGGCGCGGCCGGCAGGCGGCGCGCGCGTCGTCGTCGACAACTTCGCCTCGGCGCTGGACTTCACGCGCCGCATGCCGCTGCTCAACAACAAGCGAGTGAGTCTCTGAAGCTCTTAGCAGATCTAAATCTAAATGGGACACGTTTGCAAACTGGGATGTATGAATGGGTGGTGTTTATGGACTGGTGCGTTTGAATTGACTCGTATTTGTTGTCTAGTATGCGTGTACGACTCTTATTTACTTTATACTTCACATATTTGTTACATCACAAGAAGTTAAATGATTTCAAGTCAAACGGTTTGCTTATCATAAATTCACGATAAATACCAACGAGAAATACCAAAATACACAGCCAAATCCCCTTCCCATCGCCATAATGTTTACCATGAGATGTAGCTCATGGAGCCTGCTCTGTGCGAGCAGGTCGCGGTGCTCGTGTCGGGCAGCGGCAGCAACCTGCAGGCGCTGGTGGAGGCGGCGCGCGAGCCGGCGCACTGCACGTGCGCGGACGTCGCGCTCGTCATCAGCAACAAGCCGGACGCGTACGCGCTCAAGCGGGCCGAGGCGGCGGGCATACCTGCGCTGGTGAGATAACACAGTCTCTTGCTTTTCTGAGATGTGTATAAAATATGTACAGTCGAGTTACTTCGCGGTATACCACTTACAAAAAAATTGCCTTGTCCTTGCTACGAGATAAACTCCGCCTCCTTCTTACAAATAACCAATTATGGTGCTATCGATGTTTTGATAAAATAAAGTAAAATCTATTGCGTACCTGCACTGTATCCCTGACTATTATCACCGCTGTCTTTGTTTTCTGCTCGGGAAGTTTTACGATCTCTGTCATTCAGACGAAATCATTATTTGTGAATACTTTATTGTTACAATACTGACCGACCTTTTTTCGTCCTAACACATTTAAAAGTAACATCCTATTGGTTATTGTTTCTCCGTCAAAGTCTCAAGGCGTACGAAACGTTCAAACAATTGTCTCTTTTAAAGTGGAATACCGCCAAGGAACCCGACTGTACATATAAGTCTGTTTCAAACCACTAAATATATATGTGTTGTTATAAAATCTCTTGCAGTCGATTATTCGAGTTACATAAGGTCTTCTATATCCCACATTGACCCTCTGTTTGCCCAGCTGACAGGAGTCCATGCAATAGTGACCTCTTGTAGCTTAAATGGCTTTGGAGGATTAGGAGGACGCTTAGGATTTTGGACAGCGAGATATCTTCATTCGATTTGTATTTTTCCCGGATAGTGGGAATTTCCATTTCCAGGTGTAGTCAGTCTGGCTTATTAATTTTTTTTAATTAACTTTTAGTTACCAAAAATGTTTGTAATTAAAACACACAATCTTGAATTCATTGGCGCTTTAATAGTGAAAATCAACTACAATCCATTTGATGGTTATTCGTTTATATTTTCCTAAAATATAATAAAGGACTGGTTCGTTACGCAGCGTAATGTAGTCAATCTACTAAATTGTTAAGATCTAGTAAACGTAAATTAAATTTTTATATATGCGCAGGTGTTCAACCACAAGGAATACGCGTCGCGCGAGGAGTTCGACCGCGCGGTGTCCGCGGCGCTGGAGGCGCACCGCGTGGACCTGGTGTGCCTCGCCGGCTACATGCGCATCCTGTCGCCGGAGTTTGTCGACAAGTTGGTGCCTCACCCTAGCTAATCGTTAACACGACTACTTCTATATATGTCAACAATTTTAACCCTTTGTTTCTTCTTTTGAACCATAAAATTATACGTGGTATTAAATGGAATTCTATTTATAGGAAAAATATTTTAAAAAGTCTCAACTCAAAAACAATATAGTTGTCTAATTTCGACTCTTTTAATTAATCCATTACCATCTACACTGTAGTAGATATCGTCAAAATTTATTATTTACTCCCTTTTTAATCTTAATATAATGATATACAAAAAATAAATATTGATTGAAACTGTAATCGTATTATGTGGTTTTAAGTTTTACCTTGCTCAAATCTACCCTCAGGAGGGTCAAGCCCCCCCCCCAATTCTAGATCCGCTTCTGGATACATATGTAACATTTAATTATATTTAATTCATCACATCTCTTAATAACTTAACAGATATTAAAATTAAATTATTAAAAAAAAATTCTTCTGGCAAATCTGTCTAGACAGAGGGTTCGAATCAATTTATTTTAATTACAACCCTAAAATATATTTTACATTAAAAATATATTAGGTTTTTAGCTTGAACAATCCCTATTCCACAAATCCATGACGTATCTCACACGAGTATCGTTGTCGTGTACAGATGGAAGGGTCGTCTAGTAAACATCCACCCGTCGCTGCTGCCCCGCCACCCGGGGCTGCGCGCGGCGCGCCAGTGCCTCGCCGCCGGGGACTCCGAGAGCGGCTGCACCGTGCACTTTGTCGACGTATGTACACACGGACACACCAACTCGTACAACACAAGTACAAGCTGCCAGTACTCTCAGCGTGGTAGGGACAGCTAGTGTCAATTGTTACACAACAGGGGGAATTAGGACGTGGTTAGAGATTAATACTTTTGAGTTCCCGAGGCCCCTTTTCATCACGTAATAATGCCCCTTTCCATGCACACTCGCCTTAAAAAGAGTAACAACTGATCCTTTACTGGTCATACATCTGGTGATCCTCTCGTTTGCGGTCGCTCCATAAATACAAGGCCCACTGCCTTCGCTTCACCGCCACTGCAGTCGCTTGTCCAGGTTTTCAGAACAACGCAAGCCCAGACATACGTTTCATGATTAATCTCAAAGTATCAGTCATCTGACTGACCGGTTGACGCAGTGGCAAGACACTTTCCTACCGTGCCGCCGGTCGTGGGTTCTATTCCCTCCCAAGACAAACATTTGTGTGCATGAACATGTCTGTTTGTCTTGTGTCCGGACGTAAAGACCACCGGAGGACGGGCAGCAGCGTCCTTTTCTTGGTACGGTGGAACATACTGCGATCGCCAATCCGCCTGCCAAGCGTGGCGATTATGGCATATTCCCCCCAATGATGCGATCAATGAGGGAGGCCTATGTCCAACAGTGGACGATCATAGGCTGAGGTGGAGGTGGTGGATCAGACATCGCTAAGACTATTTGCACTAAAATGCTAGCGCATCCTTGAATTACATGACACTATCGCCACTGTGTGCAGACATTTATAATATGCAAGAACCATAACAAAAGCAGTTTGAAGTCTTTACAACTAGTGTTTATAGATTTTAGTAATTTTAAAGTAACACACCCCATTTTGCTACATTTTTATTTTAATATTACACAGCACGGTGTAGATACTGGTCCTATAATTACTCAAGAACGTGTACCGGTGCTAAAAGACGACACGGAGGAGAGCCTCACGGAGCGGATTCACCAAGCGGAGCACCGCGCCTACCCGCGCGCGCTGCGCCTGCTGGCCACCGGCCGCGTGAGGCTCAGTGCTGACGGGGAAGTACTCTTCCATTCCTAGGACTGCACACGTTTAAATCGAACATTTTGTATAATGTCCACATACCCAGGAGGTCAAACTAAACTGAAGCTAAATTAAAATCGCCGAAATTGACTACGTCGTAAAGTCCCTTTCCAAAGTAGCGCCTCAAATAAATATTAATATATGCGCATGTAAACACACATTTACATTATTTTAAATAGCTCATGTTCAACATAATATTTATAATTTTGAGTTAACGATGATATGCTGTAAAAATACAAACAATGCGTAATGCAAAAACTAATAAACCTTCTGCATAGTCGGAAAGCTGGCTTCACTTTTAAATTTTGGTCTTGTATTTGATACAGTGTATGGGCATTGATAATATCTTTGGTTTAAATATATTGATTGGCTACACTTCAACATTGGTTAAACCTTCATAATTTATGAATAATGAATAAATTATACAAAACTAAAACGTACTAGGCAACTAACTTTATAAATAAATTATAGAAATAAAATATTAATGAAATATGTCTTTTACAACAATATTTTATTTTATAATAAATAGCAATATAATTGTAACAAGGAAATCTTTGCTCCTAATAAGATAGATTTAACATAAATAAATTTTATACGCCTATGTTGTGTTTGATAATTTATGTTATGTCCATTTATGTATTGGATGAACAAGGCGTTAAACCTTTGCCTTTTTATTACAAAAAAATCGTTGTACATATTTTTACCGCCAAATTAAAAGAAAAAATGTTTTAGGTTATAATCGTCTTTTCTGCATAACAATGTGTTAATTTTTGGAAATAAGGAATTATTGCATACTTTTTAAATCTGGAGATTGCTCAAGAAACTAATATATGAAACCAAAAAAGGTGTTGTTTATATTTCTTTAATTAAAATCTAATGTATTTTCAAAACATTATGCAATCATAACGATTGTGCCTTGTCTTAGTGCCTTAATGGTGACATATACAAATTTTAGTAATGCATAATCAGTGTTGTAAAATATGAGATATTTGTTAATTATCATAGTAAATTACGCGCCATTGTTATTTGTCTCTTAAGTTACCACGGCTCTGTACTAAATGTAAAATCTGTAGGGATTGGGAGAGTAATTTTCTTTGTTTTCCTACAACCTCTATTATGTTTGTTCATTTAAAGTATGCACAATAACACGAAAACTAATTTCAGAGTCACGTAGATCTAACATAAACGTAAACTAAGATTTTTGTCTTCCATTCGTGTGATATTTCATAGTGCTTTTTTTTTGTAAAACATTCCATGTGTTTTTCCAAAAGATTTAATCTTATTACATCTTTAGTGTATTTTATTATTTGAAATTTATAAATGTTTACAATCAATGAAAACAATGTTACTATGAAGTTACTATTTAATTCATAGTCAAAATTCATACAAGTCTTTTTTAAATCATAGACCAGGGGTCGGCAACCTTTTTTGGCCGCGGGTCAAAATAAACCAAAATGCGAGTTTTAAAGAGACGTTTGGGTTAGAGATATTTTCATATTAAAGCAGTCCAGGAACGGCACAATTTGTTCGGACAATGTCGCTACATTCCGCATACTATCGGCCGATTCCATATCCAGTCAGGCGGGTGTGGGGCTTTAACTGATATTTTTATATGTTATACTGGATTCAAATTTGGTACGTTCATAACTTTGCGACAAAAATTTTTTGGGAAAAAGAAAAACATTTTGTATATCTTATACTTTATTTTCGGAACTAAAGTGGGTCACTTGAAATTACCAAACGAGTCACTCGGTGACCCACGGGTCATAGATTGCCGACCCCTGCCATAGACTAAATGAACTCGAATAAATTTTCAGCTGATATTTTAAGTATAACTTGTGTTAATGTATTGAAGGCATTTTAGTAATTTTAGAGAATGTTTAAATAAAAATATTATTATTGTATTTAATTTTGTTTTATTCAACATTTTAATTATATCACAGTTTCCTTAGCACTGTAGAGTATGATATAGCTAAAAGACTACATCATTCTTTTTCAACTACATATATTTTTTGATTAAAACATTTATTTGTTTGGGGCAGTACCTAATAAATGTGGTAGGTTCTTTGTAAATAAGTTTTTACTTAAGTTCAATATGGAAAATTATACTTATTTCGCAAATCACAAATCACAAATTTGAAATAGATTCGTCTAGGACATCAATCAATACTTCCACTTACTGTGCAATTGTGTTTTACCTAAAAACGAGAATGTTATAATAATATCATCAGTGGTCAACATTCTGTTAATAAATATATTTGCATGTCACAATTTTTATCAATTATCAATATTTTTCTTTTTCTCTTTATTAAATGTTAATAATTCACCTAAAGCATTAAAGAAGATGCCTATTATATCACCACTTTCATTGGCTGGTTCTTTTATCACAGTCTTCTGATCTTGTTCACAGATTACTGAATGTTCCCCATTTTTCAGTATATCTTCACATATTCTATCAAACTCAACATGAAATTTCTGTTTGTTAATCATTGGAACTATTAAATTATATGTGTTAATTTTGATATTTATAGAATCTGCCAAGTTTTTATTGCTCTCATATATTTTCACCCACTTTATTTTGTCTTCGTCGCTTAACGGAAATGGACCTAGGTACATTCTATCTCTTTTTATTTCTGCTTTTAAAAGCTCAATATCTTGATCGATTTCTTTCCTCATTGTAATCCATTCTGGTGTGAAGCCATTGTTTATTAAAACCTACAAGAAAATTATATTAATATATACTGAATTAGTATTTTTAAATATATGATATATGGGTGTTACGAGAAAATTAAATCTGACACTTAACTAGTTACATGTTTTGCTAAGATTACAACTTAACATGAAAGTAGTATTAAGTAATATTATTGAACTACTATAGTATGAATGGATAGAATGTATCTATATTGAATGGATAGAATGGGAAAGGGAGATGAATTCCTGATTAGGGTTAGCGTCAGGCAGGCGACCGGCCTTAGAAACTATGACCCAAACCAATTACAATACGGACTACAGTAGAGTCGAGGACATATGGAAGAGTAGTACACACTGTGCCAACACTATGTAGGTGGCAAAAGGGCAAAGAGATGATGTGAATGCTTACCTCATTTAACTTGTGCGTTGTAAAATCAACATATGGATTTGTATTCTGATCCTTCAATGGTTTCCCCTTGCCACTTAAATTCTCAAATTCCCCTTTTGACATTGATTCCTGTATTAAATCTTCAACCAATCTATCAAAACCATATTTGGTTTTGATATCATGTTTCTTGCTGTAGCTTTCCTTTTTTAAAAGGGCGTTATCAGAAGCCACAGCTTTGGAGATGCGATGCTCCAAAACATTGGCTGCAGCTTTTTCTGCTCTAGCTTGGGCCCACTGCTTCTGTCTTTGGAAGGGAGTTCCATAGCCTACACCCTCAAAGCTTAGGTATTGACGGTGTTGGGGCGCTGTGTGCTGTAATTATTAGAATATAGAGAATGGAGAGTAAGCAAAATTTACTCATACACACTTTTAAAGCTCTTTTTAATAGCTTTTTTAGGATGATAGAAGATGAATGACATCTTTTAAGGACCTTTAATGGTTCTTATACTGATTCTCTTATACTCATGAAACTCTAAAATCATAGATTTTTTAGTGGTTCAAATGTGCTCTGAAAAATGAGATTATTAATGTCATACTGCCTGCTACATAGAGATTAATGATATTTGAACTGTCATAAGAACGTAAATAACTTAATTAGAGATAAACTGCATCTTTTGAAAACCACTCTGAACAATCTATCTTAATTAAGAAAAATTGTATAATAATATGCTCGCTTCTCTGGGCTGGAGCTCCACATTACCAGCTTCTTCCATTTGACCGCATACAACAAGACAGAGCAACTCGAATGGTCAACAACCGAGCTCTTACTGATCGGCTTGATCCTCTGGCATTGCGGAGATGCGTCGCGTCTCTTTGCATTTTTTACCGTCTGTACTATGGGGAGTGTTCCGAAGAACTGTTTGGAACAATCCCTGCCGCTGGGTTTTGTTACCGCACATCACGACAAAACTCCAGCTACCATCTGCACCACCTTGATGGTTGGCATTCCACAACTGTGCAGTTTTCGCGGAACTTCCTGCCTCGCACGGCCATGTTGTGTAATTATCTGTTCCCAGCAATATTTCCAAACTGATACGACTTAGGGGCCTTCAAGAAGAGAGTGTACTTTTTCCTTAAAGGCCGGCAAAGCATCTGCAGTTCCTCTGGCGTTGTGGATGTCCATGGGCGTCGGTTCACTTAATGTTAGGCAACCTACTACTCGTTTGCCTCCCTTACTCTATATAAAAAAAAATTCTTCTTTCTTTAAATTGAGTACTTCATAATATAACATACTCTGACATCACGGACAATTTTCTCCACTTCCTTGTTATTACTAACTCCTGTGTTATGTTTTGTAAGCAATCTGAAAGCATTCTCTATAGCAACAAACTTCTCAATATTTGCTTCCGGAGACCCTGAGTCCGGGTGGTACTTCTTAGCTAACTCAAGAAAAGCTTCACGAACATCCTCTTGTTTTGAATTAAGTGGTAAGTTGAGTACTTTGTAACTATTCTGAAAATAATAAACAAAGAATTGTAGATATTTAAAAAAAAAAAGAGTGGTATATATAATCAAGAAATCAAATATTCTTGGAATTCCAAACCTACAACTAGGATTTAGACCATTGCTAAATGAAGTATAATCATGCTTTTGCTGTGTAAGTGATAGCCTTGATGTTAAGAGATCATTACCAAAATAATCATTCATAATACTAGAGATCCTGCAACACATTGGCAGAATTGGGGGAGAATTGTTCTATGAAAAATTTTAAAGTGATCTAAACAATTATTATTTCAGTAAATTTTTTAACCAGCATTACAATACTTAAGCTATGTAAAATGTTGTGTAGTTTTTAGTTTTTACATTGTGTTTTATTGCCTGCAGTTAATACATTGATCAATAATTTGTAAAAATTTGTTACATAATAATAAAAAATATGGCTTACTTCAATACTTTGTTTAGAAATTGTTTCAATTCTTCGTCTAGGACAATAATAAAGTGAAGTATTTTTTATGCAGCAACTTTGGAGCAAACTTTTATTCATTGTTGTAAACTGCGGTAGTTATTGCCAAAACATAACACATACATTTCATAACATGTTTACTTAACTCTACTTCTTTCATGACATTTATATTTATTATATTGTCAATTACAACAATACAAATCAATTACACCAAAATGTAAAATCAACAACCTGCTTATGCACATCAAATTGACAGACAGAAATGTCAATGTCAGACATTAACCGAAGTAACTTACCAGTCTTCATTACCATGAAGATATTGAAATTTGATAAAAATTATATTTTTAAGGAATAAACTAGGGCATTAACAGCTTGACTACGATCTAACCTGATGTAAAGTAATGATGTGGTCGACATTGGTGAGCACTAGTTTATTAACAGCCTATTTCAACAGTCCACTTTATTTTATTTACACACTAAATGTACATGAAAAGGAAATTATCATCATCATCTCAGCCTTTTGTCATCCACTGTTAGACTGAGGCCTCCTCCATTGGATTGGTCCCCTGCCACCCTCATCCAGTGCACTCCCACAACCACAATCAAGATCATCAATTCTCTTATGGGAAGTAATAGGAAACAAATAAATATATAACAATAATTTCAGCAATTTTTTTTTTCTCAAAAATTAACAATATGCGAAATCATTTTTTATCATTATGAAATTGATGGTGAATATTTCTTTCATTTAAAATATCATTTTTACTGTGAATGTATGAAAAATATTTTATTTTAATTAATAATTTGCGAAAATTTTTGTTTTGGAAAAAATTTAAATGCCGTCATTTTCTAACATTGTGCAATTTTTGGTGAATATGCACAGAATAATACTACACTCATGCAATTTTACCAAAAACTCGATACGCTTTCGTTTCGTTTTATGATACTCAGTATTTAGGAGTATCGAGTAAAACCTACTATCAAATCTGTTACAGAATATCAAATTTGCGATTGTAGCCAATTGTAGCTTTGTAGCGGTAGCGGCTCTGCTCCCTAGTGAATCAAGATTAAATGTGTAAATTACTATTTGATTTGACATTTCTGATGTGTTAAGCCGTCAGTTGTTTGTAGAGATGGGATATATTAGGTAAATTGCGTACTTAGTATTTTAAGTACGAGTATTTGCAAATACTTGTTCCAAATACTAGTTCCTAGAAGTATTTAGAAGTATCAATTTTCTGTATAGTATGAACAAAATTTTTCGGTTTTGCAAAATAAATTTCTTTAAGTTTTAGGTGGCGACGAAAAAAAACCATATCCTCCAACTTTTCACCCTAAAATGTGTCCCCGTTGTAGTTGACAACGAAAAAAAAAAAAAACGTCGCCACCCCAAACTTATGCAAGTTTAGGGTGGCGACGTTTTTTTTTCGTCGTCAGGTCACAACCACACGAAATTTGTACACTATACTTTTAATTATACATATGCCAATCTTTTACTTCTACCATACCAAATACATCTAACAAACAAAATACTTCGAATACAACATACTTCTAACAAATAAAAATACTTCTAAACAACAAAATTCTAGACTTCTACCATACAACATACTTCAACAAAGTTAAATATAAAAATATATAAATAGTACAAATTATTTCTGCCACATTACATACTCGATACTCGTCATTTTAGTCTTCACATACTCGATACTTACACGTATTAAGTGAAACCTAGTATTCAAACCTATTCCAGTATATACGTCCCACCTCTAGTTGGTTGCAGTTGTGGTAGTTTTTGACGTTACGTGGATTTATGACTCGTCGTGTATTGTAAAATATCCTAATAAATAAGAGGCACAATAAGTGAAATACTTATTATCCGCGTCTGTGTTTATGATAAATGTGCTGAAACAATGCCGTTAAATGTACAAGACGTCGCTAAACGGTATCCTATTCATTGGCTGGTTTGGAATAACGAGCATGAAGAACTCAAAAACTCCTTGGAAACTAATAAGGTACTCACTATTTTATCATTTAATGTTTATTTACAATTATAAAAGACATTTGTTGGTTAGAAATTTATATTTACTAACGGTTGTATGGTATTGTTATGCCGAAACTTGATTTGTACGATGATAAATAAATTATTTATTCGTAATATATATATATTTCTTGACTTTTAATAAAACTAATTAACATCGATTTAAATTAACATTGTAAACATATTTACATGTTTTTTAAATTATAGTATACATTATCAATGTTCATAGTTTTGATCTTTTGATAATAGCTAATATTCAGGATTGTATTATGTACCAATGGTAAAATTTTAAATCTTAGGTATTATAAAGTTGTTATTTTCTTATTGGAAGGGGAAAATTAAAAAACACTGTTTAGAATTAAGAAACAGGAATTTGAAGTTGCGATTTTTTTTAACTTTCTCTTTTATGAAATAAAGCAAGGAAAGATATTGATCTTTCTCAATTTTCTCAGCAACCGTGCATTTTCTTTCAGTTGAAGTGGCGTGAAAGAGAGGAAATTTACTCCTTCCCTTCTCTTCCTCAAAAACCTTCTCCCTAATTCAATACTTGGTAATATTGCATGAGTGGGTTCTTCTATTCACCATACTGATATTTACCAAAAAATTCTCAATGAGAAAAAATTACCTAAATGTCCATTATTTCATAAAAATTGCTATAAGTGTACAAGTTTTTGTAGATAAAGAAAAATATGGAAATTGTTTTGCATTTATGAATATTTTAAAAGCCGCCCAGGGGTAAAGATATGTTATATTAAATATGTTCTTACATATGTAATAAAAATAAAGTATTCATGGCACAATATTATATACAGTTATAAAATGACCAATACATTGATATCAATACATTGTATGACTCAGAGAGTTCTCAGTACTGATAACAGTATATTGAATTTAATTAACACATACATAGCCAATAAGGTTACCTACAAAATAAACGTCATATGTAACTGTGAATTATATAATGGAATTTACATTACTATTTTTATAGGAGGATGGTCCAATAAGAACTTAGCCTACAAAAAAACGAAATTTTTGGAAAAGTCTCAATTTATTTCTCAACATAGTATCCTTTTAGCTCAATATACTTGACCCAGCAATGCCTGAAAAATATGTTTTCTGGAAGTCTGCAAAGTAGGCCTTTGTGGTGTTGATAACCTCCTCCTTTGGCTCATATTGAAGAGTAGTACATACTGTGCCCACCCTATGTAGGTGGGAAAAGGGCAGGGAGATGATGATGATGATTATATTTGCTGTAGGCTTAATTACTATGGCAATATAAAAGAATTTAATTACCATAGATTCTGTATCCCTTTGTTCTTAATCTTAATGTAATTTTTTTGTTTATTGAAGCCCGCTGGTCATCATATTAGCTTAGACATTCCGGGGAAGAGTGTGAATCTTATGACATATAACAACATCAGATCAGGGATCTCCTTCTGGATGGACTGATGACCTTGTGAGAATGGCGGGAAGCTCCTGATGTGTGGATCACCACATACTGTGGAAGGCATTGGTGAAGACTTATGTCCAGCAGTGCATGATACAATTTGGTGGTGATGATGATGAAAGCTTACTCATCGAAATCCGCCAGATATACATACATGTGTGTATAAATACATTATGTGTGAGCAGAAACCATTAACCCCTTCTGGTACAGCTGATAAAAAAAATCTTTTTTAATGATATGATAACTATGTTTAATTTTTTTAGATAAAAGAATATTAATTGTTATTTTAATTTAACTTTGTTTTGTAAATTTATAAATTCTTTTGCGTAACTTTTAATTGGTACCTCGCCATACCGGCAAAGCCTAGTGCAAGGACAAACTCCGTAACTGTTTTTATTTGTATTTCAATATTAGATTTTTTTTTGTTAATTTTTGCTTGTAATAAATAAATACATTATGTTAATCATTGAAACTCGTGTCGCGTGGGTGACTGTCTGTCGCGAAAGTGGAAAGGTAACGTTTTGCGTACGGCTTTGAAGCCTAACAAACATGTCCCCGTGTTTATATGAATTACTCATAATCGTATTATCATACAAAGCCATACAAAATGGTATGGCCTTGATATGTGATACATTTAAAAAATATGCTAATCTACGCGCCGAATTTTGTACCAAACAGCCCACGCTCTTAAGTAATACTAAATGTACTAACAAAATATAAAACTCATTACGAGAGCAAATATAAGCGTATGATGAGTAGGGTTTTTTTTGTTTTATAATTTTTCATAACTTTGTATTGTTGCAGCAATTTGTATTATAACCAGGCAAAAATTCATTAATAATGGCGGAGTCAACAACAGCTATTGTATGAATGGACCGACTCTTATAGAAAACAGGCGTAACGTTTTTTACATTTCTGCGTTACGTCTGATGCTGCTGCAGACCTAATCCCCTTCCCACCTCTATCCTTTTCTGTATCCTATTTCTCCTTTAAAAAATTGGCAACGCAACTCTGGACATGCATACTCTGTTCCAAATGAATATGTAATGTTTTGTAAACAAAGAGTACACCTCACATTTTACGCGACCATTCGTAAATTGCCATAACATTAGCCATCTATATACAGTTTCACTTTATCTCACAATTTACACAAAAATCTCCGAACATTTCCGATGAAAACAAAATAGTGTAACAGCCTTCTGTAATAAGCGTTGTTTGTTTAATTACTAATATTGACTGACCGGTTGGCGCAGTGGCAAAGACACTTGTCTGTCGCGCCGCAGGTCGTGGGTTCGATTCCCACCCAAGACA
>DWLR01003015.1:0-14272 GCA_018246295.1 Papilio alexanor hazarajatica | reverse complement strand
TCTCCGTTTTGCAAATTCCGTTCTTGCGTATTACCACTTATTTTGATATATTTATATTATTTCACGGCAAAAAAAAAATCCAACCATTACTTGATTAAAACACTTTTCAATAAAATTCACTATTTTTATTATTTTTACTTCCTAAAACACTGATTTAAAAACCACTTATCGCAACTTACTACTGATTTTTTTTCAATTAATTTCAAATCAATTTTCGAACGTCAAGAAATAAAATAAGTAATAAAATAAATTAAAAAATTAAAACGTTATAGAATGACGCACCCTGAAGGCAACGGCTTCGGAGTCATTCAGCCAGTTATGTCATAATTTAGTCCATAATCACAACACACTTTCATAATCGCTTTTGTTTTCAATATTTCCGTACACAATAAACTATTGGAAAGATAATATGATTCACACTGGTGACGGGAGTGATGTTAAATCATGAAAAGAACGTGAAATACTATCTTTTTATATAATTTATAAAAGACGTGTGATGGACGATGTATCCATTAAATTGATATTTTTACCCGAATATTTTTTGTATAATACTGACACACGTCGTTGGCTCTAAATGTCAGTTTATGTTCATTATCATGCTCTGGATACTGTCACTTGTGTCCTGCATGCTATTTGTTTACGAATGGCACTTAGCTTTTAAATTGATATTTGAAATTGAATTCACTCGCGATTATATTTATTTCAATACAGTCTATAATATTTTACTTTATCGAGCGCACACATAAAACATTGTTATTAGAGCGTATCAAAAAAAATAAGAAGCATTAAATCACACTTGATTTTTTTTAAATCTCTAATGCTACATCAAATTTATAAATTCCCTTTTTTATTTTTTTAAATTATAATATTTAGAATTATAAATTAATTTTTCTCATTATTAAAAGTCACTGTCCATCTTAAATTAACACATGTCACTGGCACAAATTAATATAAAAAAACAAAGCACAAGTTCAAAACGTCACAGTAAACTAAAAAATGAAAAAAGTGCACAGGTTATTAATGCGAACTGTCAAACCGGCTCGATTATGGCGGGAAAATGTTTTCGATGTAAAACTATTCATAATAGGCTGGTAATTAAAAAAAGAATTAAGGCAAAGGCATCGGAACAATGCGGTCGTAATGCCACAGCGTCAGCTAGGCTGTGGGTTTTCATAACACAAGGCAGGTGCTGCAAGGTAAGGCAGTCCGTGTTATGACTAAGGATGGACACATTGAATAGAAATGTTTTGATTTATCGATTATATTAATAGACGTAAGACATTTCTATAGTCTATTATAACTTGAGGATTTACGCAAACAAAATTAAAAATTATTTGGTTCAAAGCGTACCTCCTTGATGAGTACACCAAGATTATCTACAGAAAGAACTCATAGATTATAAAATGGATCGAATAGACAATGGTGAAAATAATTTAAGGGCGAATTAAGTTTAATAATAAAGTGCTATATTATTAAAAGTGAATTCCATTATCTTTAAAGTTTTGAATTTTTTTTCATTTAATCTATACGGGAAGAATCATATACCTCAAAGCGTACGTTCTGAGCGTTTTAGAGTAATATATTTTGCTGATATGATTATCTAGGACAGGGTACATATAACCCAGCTAAACAACCTACACAACCTTCAACAATATACACATAATTCATAACTCATATAATCGACCAGAGTCAATTTCATGACCGTATGTCCTTCGCGCCTGCAGTACCGTGACGGTTACGTGTTCCTATGTTCACAAGCGATTACCTATTCCATGTACTGCAGAATAGAGTACAACTTCTAATATTGATATTAACGGTAGCCTTTGCAATGGATTGTAAACTTTTAACAACACCAATAGAGTCGAATATCTTATAGCAAACGAATGCAACGTTGCGTATTGTATGCAGGTAATGGAGGTCGTACGAGCGACAAATTTTCTCATTGTAATAGAAAACAGTAAAAACTTGGAACATCGACTGCCAGAAGGGCGGAACCATTACAGTTTGTGTAGGAAATTGCGCCTTATGACAGCGATATAAGATTAATTTTCGTTCATTATTATTATCGTTCGACGCCATAGTGATGTTACGTAAGAGAACGGCGAATGTCGATGTCGACGTTCTTACTTGTCGATGTTACGCTTAGAAAAAGATTGTTATTTATTATTTTACTATAATGACAAAGGACATGCTTAGCGAGCCGGCATGTTTAATATACAAATTTTAACCATACTTGACAACTATTGAAATAAGATATATAAAATATAAAATACCTTAGTTATTAATTACAACAAAGCTCGATATGAGATGAGACAAAAATAAGGCAATCTTTCCAACATTATAACGAAATACCAGAAAAACTTACTAGTAACCTTTAAACATTATTCGAGGTCATTCTAAAGTGTACGTGTCTTTGAATTAAAAGTTGTCTCAATTCCATATCGTAAGGTGTTAAAAGCTCTCGTGGCGTATCATGTCCGTGTCGTCGAGTGTAAAGAACTCTTTTATCGCCCATGAAGCATCAAGTCGGTCAGGGATACACATAACGCGTAATCATTGTACTGTCGCGTACAGTTTGTACGTTCGTTTTCCAAGATTTTATGTAATTGCAACTATTGTGTGTCCGACACCAAGTGTTGGAGACGATTTTGTTCAGCTGTTACTACATATAATTTATGTACTGAACTTGAATAACGAAGATAGCGTAATGGGTAGCGTAACCCTTGGTGGGCGGTCACCAGTTGGGCCAATAAAAGCTACCACTTCAAGATAGGGGCCCTCAGGTTGTCTACGTTTCCTAAGACTTATATTATAGCGGTATAGTCCGCAACAACATCTGTTGCAAGAATGGCCCGCTCGACCGATGAAATACCACGACAGAAAACAGACCCAACATAGAAGTATTCTGCGTTTCGTGTGATGAGTGAGGTGTCGAAGGCTTAATTTTAGTCCTCTCCACCCTTTTCTTATGAGGAAGGGACGGGAAGGGAAAGGCGATTTGACGGGGAGTGGAATAGATAAAGGTGGGCAACACATCTGCAACTCGCAAATACTTATTTCAGATGCCTATGGGTAGCGGTCACATAGATGACCGCTTGCTCGCTGCCATCTTCTTGTATAAAAATAGACTATCAATCAAAGCCTCACCATCATGGATGACTGTAAAGATCACTCTCATGCCACCTTTATCTAGTGGATTCCCGTAGCTTTACCCAGCAACTTTTCACAAAATTTTTGTATACTGGCAAACCGCCCCGTTTTCGCTTAAACAGATACAAATAGCCTTAGTTACTCGCTGAGGAAACCATTGTATTGGTGAAAAAAAAAAATAACAGCGGTTCTGTAGTAAATGCTGTTTTTTTTAAACAAACAAGTTATGTTTATTTTCTACATATTATTAATACAGACGTATAATAGAACAGAACAGTAGTAAGAACAAATAAGACAATAGAACACAAGGGCTATATTCGCGACTAATATAATCCAGATACAAGAAATTTGTAATAAATACCATCCTTAGTACAACACAATAGAGTAAATAATTCTTTGTAGATTTTTTGCAAGGGTCATACGTTGGGCCTTAGGTAACCTTGTGCCAGTTGCAGCTCGCCAACTGAACGGTCTTTATTGACAATTATTCTTAGGTGAAGCAAGGTGTAGGTCTGATGGTCGCCGCAATAGGACTCACCCGACTTATAAAATAATTTCCAAAAAAAAAACATAGTAACATTATATACACAAAAATAAGCAGAAATTGCTAACTCCCATTTAGCACACCACTCTTGCTATTCCTTCGGTATACACAAAAACCCTTCGGTTATGAGTCTTAATACCGCATTTTTTTTTAAATAGCATCAATCTGGCGATACAAGTTCGTCTCATCTAGAACGTATCCTACCAACACTGCTATTACATTATACATAAAATTCATACGAAAAAAGTAAGAAAACCTGAACGAAACAGTTTAACAATTGCAGAGTCCACAACATCTGTTGCACGAATGGCCTGCTCGACCGGTTAAATACAACGACCTCACAGAAGACAGGCGTCAAGTAGAATTGTTCTGCTCTTCGTCTGATTAGGGAGGTGCCGGAGGCCCAATTCTAGTCCCCTCCCATCCTTTCCTTATAAGGAAAGGACGAAAAGGGAAAATGGATTTGATGGAGGAGGATGGATAGGAAAATGAAAGAATATTTTTCTGTTTATCCCATCCTCTGTCCATAAGCATAGTAGGCAACGCATCTGCAACTCATCGGCTCGTTGCAGATGCCTATCAACCAATCACTTAACCAAGGGTACCAATCACTTAACATTAAGTGACCAGCTTGCTCGTTTGCCACCTTCTTCCTAAAAAAAATATATTGAAATAACTAAAAGAGATGAATACACAAACAGCTAAATATAACTGTTTAACCAACCAACCCTGTTAAAATTAATGGTCGTGAAGATGTGCAAGAAGAAATACAGCTAATAATTCACATAACAGTCGACCGTGCCGCGCTTGGATAACCGCAACCTCACATTGTTTGACAGGAAGATTTTGCGAACGAGCGTAGTAAAGATTTTTGTGATTTCTTATATTTAATTGCAGAAAAAAAGAAAAGAGTGACAAGGCAAATGTATATTTCGAAAGTGAGAAGCATACTGGCAGAAAAAATTCTAGACGAACGTATGTCGATCAAATTGTTGAAATGCTAATGAAAGGCTATTAAATATTATAAACGATGTTAAAAATACCCGTCACCGACGAGAATGTATACATAGATTTATGGATGTAGAAGAAAAAAAATCTGGGACCTAATAAAATACCCTTCCTCTTTCCTACATCAAGGCTACACCTGTAGTAGCCCTTCATTGTGTTTGCAAAAATTTATGGATAGCATATACTTAACGTGAGGAATCTATTATAATAAAGTCATATTACTAATTTTAATATCTGATTTAAACCTCGTTTTGTAAGGACATTTGGTCTTAGGTCATAAATATTTTGAACAAAAAATTCCCCTTTAGAAGGGTATTAGATGAAAACCCTAAGTAAACAAATATCAACAGAGGTTGTATATTAAATTCATTCTCAACACATACATAGATTAGTCTATAATGCGTTTATAGTTGAGCCATAGGGTATGAGCTACGCCCATCGATAGACGTCAACTATTTGACAGCTAAGCGTACGAGAGCGTCGGCCATTAATGGGACAGCAGTAACCTCAAAATCCGATATCGCACAGTAATCCAGTACGTAACCGCACGTCGCATACCATTATATAAGTTATCCAGATCTCCTATGTCCACATAGATGTCTACAAAATATATTATTTAATTATCTGGAAGCTATCTAGAGCGGGCTTAAAATGTAAGGAAAAAACGTCTAAATAACTTAGATTCGCGCTGAGAAATTGGTTCATGATCATGACAAAAATTTATGGATTAAGGTCCAGACACTATCGTAAAAATATCATAAGTTAAATAAAAAATGAGACGTTTTACAACAATTCCAGGTACACAACAGGGATTGTTCAACCTGCAGCTCTATAAACAACACGGTTGCCTAGCAACAAATCCAAAATGGCAGCGGGCTTGGCGGGAAATGTATGTAGGTTAAAGTTCATCGCCATCTAGTGGACATCTATAACACATTTATAATAAACTGCCTTAACAATCTGTAAAAGTGTTATGCACTCCGCATGATAAAATGAAAAAAATATTAAAAGGAGGAATAATATGTCGATCATAGACATATAAGTTGTCTTGGTCGACTGACCGGTTGGCGCAGTGACAAGACACTTTCCTATCGAGCCGCAGATCGTGGGTTCGATTCCCACTCAAGACAAACATTTGTGTGCATGAACGTGTCTGTTTGTTTTGTGTCTGGACGTAAAGACCACCGGAAGACGAGCAGCAGCGTGCTTTTCTTAGTACGGTGGAACATACTGCGATCGCCAATCCGCCTGCCAAGCGTGGCGATTATGGTATATTCCCACCAATGATGCGATCAATGGGGGAGGCCTATGTCCAGCAGTGGAAGATCACAGGCTGAGGTGGTGGTGGTGGTGGAGACTTATATAAACCTAGATGGAGTGTTCCATACAAAGTTGAAGTTCAAAAGTGAAGCTCGATGTTATAGTGCCAATGTGTATGGGAGTACCAACGTAATGGCCTTACCCGAGATTTGGGAAAATATAATACTAACATATTAAAAATACTATGATGTTTTTTATAACAATCTTTATTTTTACAACTTAAACGATGTTCATTAATCAGTAATATAATTTGTGTTTTTTAAGAAGAGGTGCTCGGAGTAGAAACAGGATAACAACCTCCTAGTTTTGATAAGAAGCATTATAAAAAGTCGTGTAACTTTTTATTCTAGTATTTACTGAAAATGTGTACCAACGCATTGTTAAAGTAAAACTTAATTTTATTTACTAATGCTGAAATTGTACTTCTTTCTAAATAGTTGTCTTTTGGATGGTACACTTTTTAAAACTTTCACACATAGTCATAGTTATTTAGACTGCAGGAGATCAGATTAGTCGATTATTAAATTGAATCGATCTTGGATAATATAGACTTAATTTTCTTTTCGTTTTATATGTCCAAACTGAATGGTTATATTGTGTTGACAATATTCTGTAAATATATTTGTATACAACTAAATTTATCCATGTAAAGAAAACAGCTGAAACGGGACCATGTCCAAATTCTTTAATTTTGTTATAAAATAGAAGCTGACCAAGTGGTTTAAGCGGAATAGCAACACAAAAGGTTTGTTTAACGACACAGCCCGTACTTCCGTATATAAGGGCCATTAAAAGATTTATTGTTACCATATCGGGTTACAGATTGCTATTATCGCGAGGCAATGAACCTGAAACTGGACCCTTTGCTTTTCCGGGGTTGCGACACGCAATAGAAATGAACCGATTTCCAAGAGGGACTTAACAGGCGATAGCGGGTACGCCGATGGCTTTCTTTAAACTATTTATTTAGTTGCTGTTGATTATGGTATATATATATATAGGACAGCGCCTTATCTAGCCCCACCATATTTACCAGGGTATTGAAGAGGTGTAATTCGTAATCTCAGCCTGCCCCTGTCGGTTATGAGCGTGATTGCATATTTACGAGTACGTACGATACATACGACTGATGCGTGCCGTCTACTGCAATATCAATGATTTTCATAATTAGGCAACAATAAAAAAATGAGTAAACATTTATGGCACAAATTTTTGTCGACCATTAGAGAAAAGGGTCACAGACCGACCGTCTTTAAACATTGCGTCAGTGGATATTTTTTTCTTTTTCACCATATAGCGGTAAAGGTTTCGCGAGCGCGCTATGTTTGCTGACTGAATAACTCTGAGGTAAAATAACTTGTGGGTGGGCTGACGTTTTTTTTATATTATCGGACAAAGGATCGTACAAATTATATGTGTAAAATTTTGAATTTATAACTTTTATCTTGATAATATTGATATTTGATTGGTTTTAATAACATCACATTGATTTATTTTTTATGAATGAAATAGAAAGAAAGAAAGAAAAATAGAAAGTAACAAAGAAAAAAGAAAGGAAGGAAGAAGAAAAAAGCTTTACCTCATTGCCATTACACAATATTGCTCTATTGCTATACTTTTGTATATTTTAATCTGACCTTATTTACATATATTTTTATATTAGTTTATTTATTTAGTACAACATAGTTAAAAGAAACATAACATTTAGAGCAAGTTGTTGCGGCAAATAGGTCCCTAACTCAATCTAATGCATTAAAATGATAATTTTATCAGAAAATTTAACATCCCGAAACAAAGATAAACACGCCATACGATCGTCTTTCAAATTAATATATGGATATAACAGAAGGAATTATGTATGGATATTAACTGAGCAAAGATTGGTTTTGGATAAATATCTATATACTACCCAGTTATATTTGAATTTAATAACGTCAAAAACAACTTATTGTAAGCCATTTCCTTCGTCATTTTCGTTCGAAAATCAAAACGCACGTTCGCTTTCTTCAACACAAATTAAAAATCACAAAACCACTATTTCGTCAGCTAACCCCGCGTAACCTCTCAACCACAATGAGGCCACATTACCAAGTAAATACGCGCGCGTTACATTGTCATTCAAATAAATTCAAATTTCACGTATCTTTAGAACACTGTCGCAAGGATGGACCGTACGCATATTGTATGATGATGCAATCTGCTTTTGTGGCTTATCTCCTGAGATCTGTGAAGTTTTTGACGTTAGCTGGCACGAACTCTTTTGATATTTTAATCAATATATTCCGGTAGGTCAACATGGATCGGAAGTACGACGATCTCAAATGCACCCGACTGACTGTTCGTATTAGACCCTAGCACACTTCGGGGATACAATCAAACGACACCTCAAAATCGATTAATATACATAACAGCGGAAAACAAAACCCTCACAGCAGTCGTGCAAATAGAGGTATATAGTCTCAAGCAATTTCCCTTTCATTTTTCATATCAACTGCCAATATCTTTAATGTGCGAAGCGTGGCGCATTCGTTAGTTTTTAAATTATTTGGAATGTTGACGCATAGCGTTAAACAATATAAGGTGGCATGCTTTAATATACAATTAACCAATTTCAATACGTAAAGAATAAGTTTAAAGATATAGAAGTCTCGGGTCGACAAAATCTTGTCGAGTTTAATCCCAAAAAGACACAAGTTTGCGCGTTTACCGCTAAAAACAACCCTTTGTCGTATGTCTTCGCTTCGAGATCACTCCAATAGTTGCCTCAGCCAATAATGGTATTCTCGATGTTGACATATCGAGTGACGTTCAGTTTCGTGGTCACTTGAAAGACAAGGCCAAGCTGGCCTCCAAAAAGCTTGGTGTGCTAAGTAGGGCGAAACAGTATTCCGCATACAACGAAGAGCGACTCGAATCGTCAACGACCGAACTCTTACTGATCGTCTTGATCCTCCGGCACTGCACACAGAAACGCGTCTCTGCGTTTTCTATCAACTACACTACGGCAAGTGTTCCGAAGAATTGTTTGGAGCAAGTCCTGCAACAATACAACAGAGCTCTAGATACCATCCCCACATCCTCGATGGTTGGCATTCCACTACCGATTTTCACGGCGATTCCTGCCTCACACAGTCGCTGGCGCCGATCTGTAACCAAAGGTATTTCCAAACCAATACGACTTAAAGGCCTTCAAGAGAGCGTACTCTTTCCTTAAAGGCCGGCAATGCGGTTCCTCTGGTGTGGGGGATGTCCATGGGCGTCGGTTCACTTAATGTTAAGCCACCCATAAAAATATGTATCTATACTCGTATATTTACCAGAATCGAAGGCAAATGAAACTTATAAGGATATATCAACGTCAGTATACGATCCGAGAGAAAGATGTCTTGCGTCAACTAACAATGCGCACGGACAAGTATCGAATGAGACGGATGGCTGGGGTTTTGGTATGCTAAAGAAGTCATAATAATCACTTGTAAGAATATACGTATACAATACAACTCATGATGTATGTGCATGTGTTCTTCTTAAATGACGAGGTTAGAGGTGCGTGAAACGTAGATATAGAATATTCGTTTTATTTACATAAACCTTAATACGGACGGACATATATATGTATATATATATATATACATATATATACATACATATATACATACATACAAACATACATACGAACTTTGCACGAATTCGGCTTTGCACTGATAGCCGATTATGTTTCTTTAAAAAAAAAAAAATTATAAGAAAGTTGTGTCAGCCTATTACGTGAATTATTCTTGAATAATTATCGTCATATTTCAGATAATTTACATAAAAATGTTGATGAGTGATATATCTAAACTTTCCACATGAATCACTCCATTGCCGAAAAGCGTGTGAAAATTTATTCATTACTTATCAGTATCGCTGTCAGTCAGACTCGCGGCAAGGAGACTTTGTTTTATGACTAGATATTTTTGTCATACGTCTTTGATACAAAATTGTTGCAGTTTAACATTGCTTGTGTTTAAGAGATAATTGGAGGATTTAATTAGACATTTTCATTTCAAAACCGGTACAAGTGTTAATCGATAAACCTTAATTTGCATTATTAATTACCCGTAACATATGTTACCGACCGGAAATGAGGTAGCTTGACAACTTAAAGGAGGAGCACAAATTAATATACTCTATAGTTACAGACGACTTCATTTGTAACAAATAAAACATAGCATTCTTCTTTGGTTGCCATTTAATGTATTGATTATCATGGCGACTTAAGGCCTATGTAGTATACAGGTGCTATAGTTGGACATTTGGTAAATATTATTCAGCCAAAATTTTATTTTACTACTAAACTAAGCATTGAAACGTAAATAGTCTGGTTATTTAGTTCATCACTAAACTAGAAAAACCGATACAGTACGCGATACCGTGCCACGTGTCGCATCCCTACGCCAGCATGCGGGCGGAGGTATGAGGGAGGCGTGGGGCGCGGGACGGGCTCTTGCGGGCGGCTGTTTAGATCAACGATTACAATTTCTAGTGTACGTAAACGTAAATTGAATACTAATTTTAGTAGAACGTAAGAGGCCGAACGCGTTTAAGTGTCGAATTTTTAATGTTCGGCGACATTTTTTTTTTCAATTATGACGCTGGTACCTTCAATGAAGGTGTGAATAAGCTAATACTAAACTAGTACGTATGTACATATTTTGAACATATCCGCCCTTAAGACCCGGTGGGGCGTCGTTAAGTACTAGTTTATTCATCACTAGTGACCCACCCCGGCTTCGCATGCATAGCAGACCATATTACACACCAAAACCTTCCCCGTGAATCACCGTATAAACAAACTCAAAAATTAATAAGCGTTGTTGCGTTTTCGCCAATACGAAAACCGGATGAAAATTTATACCTATTATCTAACCTATTATCAATTTTTGAGTTAATCGCGAACAGTATTAATAATAAAACCCGATATGAATTAAATTAAATCTTCAGGATACTTTAGGACTTTATCATCATGAATACTATTCCTAATTGCCCGACTGACAGAAGGGTAATTAGGAATAGTATCCATGATAAGCAGGTATGCAATACCAGTTCCACTGTGACCTAAACTACTGTAGCCTAAACGGCTTGACCGATTTTGAAAAGTGGGATATCGTTCAATTCGTATTTTTCCTCGGAGTATCACAGAGGGGAACAGTCAAGGGAGATTAGTGTTTATATTTTTAACCCTTTCGCGACGTGCTATTTTCCTATAAAGTATGCCCATAAGAGGGACAGTTTTCGAGGTTTGCGGAATCGTACAGTCTTCGTCGTTATTACGTTAGTTAGGGGTTTCTATTAGGGCATTTGTTGACCAGTATTCATGAATTTCAAAGTTTTGTTACTCTACTCATAAGTAACACTATTCACGGTAATATACAGTCTTCGGCGCGAAAAGGTTCATTAACTTTAGCTTGTATATGAAAACATTCTACTGGAATAGATATATCGAACTTTAACGATACTCAAAAAAAAAACAAAGATTCCAGACCATTTTGACGGTATCGCGGTTTGGTTACCGGTAGCAGGCACATCACTAGCTCTACGCCACTGTACTTTGAAACGATAACATTAACCGATATCGCTCCTCTTCCGAGGATGCATCTGCCGAAAACCGGTTCGCAACATCATTACCTGGAATCCAATCTGCCCTGGATTATAACTCATCTATTGCCATTTTGATAAAAGTTAACGCTTGACTACAATTTCAGGTCTAAGTAAGAAATTAACAGTAGATAAGGTGCTGCAAATGTTTCCACACAACGAATTGCTATTGACAACCATGCTATTGAAAACCATGAATGAACTTGATACTCTACATATATTAGTCGAAAAAACAATTCGAGTACATCAGTTAACAACGCTCTAAAAACGTCAGCGCAAACAAGCGATTGAAGCGCTTCAAAAGAGTCCGTCGGTGTTGCCCTACGTAACTGTGTAAATAATAAGGTAGAATGCGTTAGATATGCCGTCTAACGCATTCTTATTATTTACACAGTTGGTGTTTGTTTAGTCGGGGCAACGACTGGCCCGTGATAGTGCCTTTGCAACACTTTTTGATGCTTCATTAAAAAAAAAATAAGGCCATTTATTTCACATTGTTTACAATCTAGCTTTGATTATCTTTCGCGATACCACTTATGGTCAAATTTGACACGGAGTTTTCCGGCCAATTGTTCGGCGTAAATAGAAAATTTGGGACATTAAAGGGTTGCAGAAATAAATTTATGTTGAAGTAGATAAAATATTAAAGTGATAACGTTAAGTAAGGGCTGAAATATATTTGATACCAAGAATATAATATCGTAAAAATTTGACTACATCCAATCTTATATCAACCAAAACTTACATACTAGAGCAGTGAAAGCTTTAAGATGATGGAGATGAATATCAGGCCGGGATCAGGTGGGGCAGAACTTAAAATTGTAAATTAAATATTACTCTGAAAGGGCCAGCAGCGATTGCTGTTGTATAAACAAATGAAGCTTTTCATTTTTACAAAGATGATATTTTGATTGCATGTTTCTTTTGAATTTTAAGTAATAAATAATGTATTAAAAATAACACATACATAACCTCTTTGTTCGAAAAAAGGCCAATGAACTGGCCGAATACATTATCATGAAATCCTTGCCGAAAAATACAAAAAAAAAACAAGAAAAATTATTATCATATGACAAAAGAGCGGGAAAATTAAGTTGGTCATTGCATCGACAAAATTGATGATTTTGAATTTGTAATGGCGAACGTCTGCTTTGAAATTTTAATCGATCAGTCCGTTAATGTTGCGATATTACCATATAATACGGGTCAGGTCGATAGCCATGTTGTTCGACCTGTGATGGCACGATTCATTAATTCCGAATGTATGTATAAAAGTAGTGTAAATAAATAAGTTTTCTTTTAAATAATTTGAGTAACATACGTTAATATTGAATCAATTAATATAAAATATATGTTGCAAAAGTAAAAATATCAGTTATGGGTAACAAAATTACATGGTGTGTCCATGGTCCATTTGTGACATACTAAAGAAAGACGACATTAAAAGTATCTTTGGGTACATTAATGTGAGCGTGAGAGGTGTGCCAGTATGGTGCAAAAAGGAAACTGTAATATTTGTTACGCTAAAAAAAATGTGTGCACATTTATTTGCAGTATATTAATATAAGTGTCAGGAGGAACATATTATTCAGCTGTAAATAATTTACATCCAAGATACTCCGATGCTGTACAATAATTTAACAGCGGTAGAGTCCCCAACAACATCTTATGTACGAATGGCCCACTCCAACCGTGAAATACCACCTCACAGAAGACATGCGTGAAGTAAAAGTATTCTGCGTTTCGTCTAAGGAATGAGGTGTCGGAGATCTAATTTTAGTCCACTTCCCCTTCCCACCCTTTTCTAATAAGAAAAGAATTGAAAGAGACAGAGGATTTGACGGGGAAGGAGATAGATAGGAAAGGGAAGTCCATTTATCTGTCTCTAACACGCAAATGCTTGTTGCAGATGTCTTTCTTATATAAAAAAATCATTCATAATAATACTGCACTCGTGATAAAAACCAAAAATTGCGATAAACGCATTTTAACACACTGTTTCCCTACTTTAATTGAAAACGAATCGATCGTTCTTACATATCTTACAATTTAGCAAAAAATGGCAATGTCTGATACCGAACTTGATATCTTGCACACTCAGCACACGCTTGTAACAAAGACAGCGTGTCGTCAAACTCTAACAAAAGTCCCTCGCGCCAGTGTGTCGGGTGACAACTAAGCGCTAAAATCATCACAATGAGCAAATAGATTCCACTGTTAAAAGTAAGCCTTACTCTCTGTATCTTACTATCGTGGGGACTAGTATACCAATTTTTTAAAGTCATACTTCTTTAACACGTTAGAGAAAAAATAGGGGACTGAGATTTCTAATGTAAGGAAATACACACACTTACCGAGTGTGAAATGGCATAAACATAGCTGAGAATGCGAAATGACCATACTATCATTATTTATTTATTTATTTTATACATTTAAAAAACTTTATTGCACACAACTACAAATGGAGGATGCCTATAGCCATTCTCTACCAGTCGACCACGCATTAAAAGAAGAAAAGGCATAGAGGTCCACTAAATAAAAAGGAAAATCAATTTAAAAAAAATATAATACTGTGTATATAACACACACACACATATATATATATATATATAT
>DWLR01003014.1:0-14272 GCA_018246295.1 Papilio alexanor hazarajatica | reverse complement strand
ATGATGTTATCAATGGGGGAGGCCTATGTCCAGCAGTGGACGATCATAGGCTGAGGTGGATGGATGGATGGATGGAATGATGTTTCGCTCCTATCCAAAATCGTGCTTAAAATGAGGATCTTAGACGAAATACAAATTTGTTGCAAATAATATAGTTTACAATTACGTTAAACGTAAAGCAACCGCATACCGTCTTGCAATTAAAACCATAACACGTTCACGGCGTGTGCGGTTAAGTATAAACGCGCAAACATCCGTACAATCACACCGTTACGGAGAATTTATAAATATAACTCGTTGACCCACATGAACGGTCGTAAGAAAATTAAAATGTTGCGCAATTTTTTTACACAGTTCGGTGTAATAAGCGCCTCGAAGCGTATGAATTTGATGATACTCCCGTCACTTTAATCAATCACAGCTTAAGTAACACAGCCTCATAACTGTTCGACCCGCATGTAATGACATACTGTATATCGGATTACAAAACCTCGTACGAAATTAGCTCGTATTGTTGACGGATAAAGGCGACAGTCGCACTCGGTATCATTACGAGTATATTTTTTGGTGTCGTAAAGAATAATCGCGGTGTCTTCACTCAATTATCTCCTTGCGCTGCTCTTAAATTAGTTTTGTTTTTCTCGCGCTTTTTATATTTTATAACACAAATTGAATTAATATCTGGATTACGGATTACCTAATATTGCAATACCTTATTGAAAAATCATGGTGTATTTTATAAACCACAGCATAGTCCATTTAATAGAAGCGACAAAAACCTGTTGAGAGAGAGGTGGATGATGATAAACTCCTTACAAGCAGATCGTTACGGTTAGCATGACCGCAATTTAAATATACTTCGTTTGCCAATTTACAGGGTAGCTGTATGTTAGTAAAAGTACTGGTTTGGCGAGACATTTTTATGTATGTACCGATTTGTAAATCGTAGTGTTGTTTCCCATTGGGTGCAGGTAAACATCTTGTTTCTTTTGTAATGACACGACAAACAACACGTACACTAAATGCGCCATATAAAACACACACACACTCACACACACATATCCACACAATGAGGCCGAGTCTGACTTACCAGGCGTGTAGCTCCCACGTCTGACGGTGCGGAAGTGCAGTCCTTCCCTCTATAAAAAAAAATAAAATTAAAAAAAAACATACCAAACACAGTGTGTGTTTATATGCTTGGATCACACGACATTCAGTGCCTCTACCGCAGATCATTGGATTGGGTAATAAGTTTTTAAGTCATTTATATATATGTATTTATTTTAAGATTTATGCTCATTGCGGGTAATAACAGCAGTGATGATACGATCCCAATAATTATTTTGAGTCACAGTTTGAGCAATATTTCGTGTCAACCTTTCGGTTGGCATTTTCTTGCGCTTACCTCTCGTTAAAATTATATATCTTTTATAATGACAGATTACATATTGGCATATTGCTGAAATGTAAAATCACATTGTTTGAAAACAAGCGATACTTGAATTTATAAAGAACTGACAATGATTGTCATAATTTATTACATTATTATATTAGCTATGACACTCCAGAGAAGAATACTAATCGAATGACACTTGTTCAAAATCGGTAAATACGCTTAGACTACAGGAGGCCACAATGAAACGGACTTATAGGATACGAAAAGCTCATAGGATCTGTCAATCAGGAAATGTCAATAATGTAAATTTCAAAAATTTAAGGTACCTTACAAATTTAATCCATAAATTTATGAAACTAACCTAATTTATGTTCTGTAAAATATCATAATTTGTAGGACTTCTTTGTGGCTTTATCCAATATTGATAGACTTCAGTTTACTTTCCGTGGTTAGCACACTACAAAACTCAATACTGGATCTGCTTTCACGGGCATTGAAATATTTATAGTTTTTGTCCTCAATCCGAGAAAACAACTTGAAGCCAAAAAAATAGGGGCGTTCGACTGAATAACTGCGCATGTATATATTTTGTAAAAGGAAACCATCAGTCCCTAAGCAATTCATTTGGTGAGGCTTCATTTAAGTAAGCTACTAAATGTGATTTCATTTTAAGGGTTTTACTGTTTGTTTTACAGCTGATTAATCCTTTACAACACACACAAAAATACTTTAATAGGTAAGGTAGTCAGTTGTTTTGTGTCATACGGTAATATCCAATGGTAACCCAAAAGAAAAGAGTTGTAGCTCGGGGTTTTATATCCAAGATTATAAATTTATCTTAATTTTATTTGTTTAAAGTTCCTTCAAATTTAATGATATTTATAAAGAATAAATGATGGAAAAATGTAATTAAATAATTAAATAAAAAAATATGTTTAGTCGTTAGTAATGGAGAGTACGATGATTTTCTTTTAAGATTTTTTGTCCAACCAGTGGAAACATTTATTTATTTATTAAAGCCAATATAACAACATCACAGTATAGATCCAATGAAATGCTATAAGCACATTACAGAATTATTTACAACAGGTATACAAGTGGAATAATAACATTTAAAAAACAAATAAAATCAATCCTTAGCGAAGCTCTCTAATTCACAAAGATTATTAACATGAACAAGAGACGATGATTACATATTATTTCTATACAAAATTTGCAGGTGTAAATTTAAAACCAAACAAGAATACATCGTCTCTCATAAAAATTACGATCTAACGGTGTAAGTTTTAAGGCTGCATTAAAAAAACCGGCTCCGAATCTGAACCATCGCTATCTGTAACATTGACCAACATTGGCCGATATGACCGTGACTTGAAGTTCCACTACGCAATTAAACTTGCTTACACACCGTCGCTTTAACTTGTACAGAAAAAGTATATACAACTAGGTCTGTCTTTGTTACAAGATTCCCGAAAGGGGCATACCTAGGACAGACCTAGTTCTTAATTTAAACCACTTTACACAAAGTTTTCATTGTGTTGCATCTAATAAATTTAAATTGATAAAAAAAAATACAATATTTTACTTAGTTTAATTTTAATCGTTTACGCATTAGACAGTTTTTGTAACTATTCAATTATTTCGAAATACAAAAACAAATAAGTGTAACAAAAACAATTGCTCAAACTAGTGATTCAGCCAGGAAGACAGGCATTAATTACCATTCTTTTTGCACAGTTTGGAAAGCTAGGGAAGCTTAATTAAAGATTAATAAATGTATCTAGCATCTTCCTGATTTAATGTTTATTCTACTCTAAAATGCCTCTATTTCAGCTCTCGTCATATTTACCAACAATATGACTAACAAATTACTATCTACGTCGAAATATTAATTTTTGAATACAATCATATAACACGTCGTTATATTAGCATAAAACCCTAAAAAAATGGAATAAACAATATTTCACTTTTTATTTACACGCATTGGGTGAAGGTAATATCGTAATAATCAGCAAAATGTTCTGAAGCTGTGTCAAAGACACGGTGACATTTACAATGTCGAGACCAGAAAATTGATATTTATCGGTTTCGCAGTAATGCTTTTTACTTAAATCGATTTCGGTGTTTTACTTATATCGGTTACAATAATGCAATGAAACCTCAAGTGATAAACTGGTATAATTCAAACTAAAAAATTAAATTTCATCGCGTGTAATTAACATACTAAGTTTCACCACTATAGGTACAATTCTCACAATCATATATACGTATGAGAAATATTATCATATATGTATTGATCATTTTAACAATCATCACAGAATACTATCGAAAATTTACTATAGATTTCACGTTTATCGAATATTATGTTATATTTAAAGCGCCGTAAGCAATAGGAGTAACATTTAAAAAAGATGAAATAAAAAATGTCTCAGAACTGACGATAAGAAATTTAAATTCAAGGCATTCCTCGTGTCACATTACCTAATACGAATCAGACATTCCTACAAACAAAATAAGCTTTTGAAATTTTTGAATGGCGCTGAGAAATAGCTTTGTAATGGCACGAGATTATCGATTAGACATATCATTTTTAATAAAACGCTTCGTAACGGTTTCAACTTTTAATGTTGTAATTAATTATACGACAAGTCTAAGTCACATGTGTAATCATTCTAACCCTCTGATCCCTGCATAACTATCGGTATCCATGTATTTATGTAAAAATTACGAATAAAAAGGTAAAATTAAATACTAATCGCAAAATTAGAGTCTTATTTTATCTAAGGCAGAAATTTGCGTTCAAGCAAGATAAATTAAACGCAAGCAATTTTCAAGCAATATCTAAAAGGTCAATTATAATGTTATAAAAAAATAAATTAAATAAATAAAATTCTCGTGTAACAAGTAAAACATTTTAAGATCAACACTATAAAGTTACCATGACCGCATATTCAAAAATCAGTTGCATATCAATCCATGCAATTAAATACTTCAACCGCTCTATTTATCCATTAACATATTTAACACCTCAATGTGTGTAAAGCATCTCGTTGTATAGTTTACATTGCTTTGCGCAATTTAAAGGTAACATAAAAACGAAACTTACAAAGGGAACGTTGTTCCGACGCCGACCATACACACCGCTCCGCCTCGATCGAGTCTTGCAATCGGAGGCACTATCCCAGACGTGGCTAACTTTTTTTCTTTCGTTTCTTATAACTATTTTATCAAGCCGCTACAAGTTATCATGAAATACTTCTTGCAACTGCTTAATAATAAAAAATAACCCTTTAACAAAACATCGCAATGAACATTACAAATACACAGAAGTAAGCAGCTGCGTATATCTGTACGATATATCAAAAAGCGGTATAATAAACTCAATCACATCAGTATCTTAGAATAATCTAAATTATAAATAACTATAATACATTACCGTCACAGTTCGCACTGAATATCAAGTTAATTAAATGCGCAATCTATTTACCAACTCGTAAACCATAATTTCCCTTTACCAACAACCTGTATTGGCCAACCATGGCTAATGATAGTACCAACATCTATTCTGCCTACGCATTGCATTCCCTTCACCAACCACCTCGTTTCGAATAAAACTGGTGAAAAATATACAGTTCTAAAAATTGTTTGGATGCCAGCCAAGCTTAAGTTTTCTGCAAATTTATTTTCAACCGGCGACGACGTTTTGTTCAACAAATTCGCTCACTCTACATAAAGTGCATTGAACTCATAAATCATTATATCTTGTACTTTTTTAAATTCTTGTCCGTGTGAGAGGTAGTCCTATTTATGACAATAAATGTGGAACGGTTGCTGCACTTACATGTGTAGAAATAGGATGGACCTCAAAAAAAAAAAAAACATTGAATGTAAGTGTACCTGAGCAATAAACCTTGTCAGATTTGAATTCTTGGATAAAAAGTAAGCTTTCATTTTGTCCATGTTAGAGAAAAACGATTTAGTACAGATCGACCAAACCGAAATGAGAAAATATGTATGAAAAAACGGTTCTGAGATTAGGAATCGATTTCAGAAAAACTTAGATCTCAGGATTTAGGAAAAAAATGCTAGATACTCTGACCGCCTGTAGATCTCTATTAGTTAAATATGTTTACCATATTACTCTTCTTGGTGTTTTCTCATCATATCCATATTTTTAGATGATCGATTTTTTTTTATTCCGAATAACGGATGGTCAGGGGCTCTAAATCTACTTTTTAAAACAGACTCAAAAGTTTTTCAGTAAAAAAACAGTTTTAAGTGCATTCTCATTAAAGTCGACTATATAAAATATATAAAACTTTTGACGTGAATAAAGAAAATAAATGTTATAAAATAAATTAATGCTGTTAAAACATTATTAATAATATCAATCAATTTATATTTAAGATACAGTTGATATTTTTGTTTGTCTTCTTTCTACATTTGTCTTGGTCTTCTGGTTATTTCATCTTACGACATTAGTGCAAAGATTTAGAACAGAATGCCGGACGTCTCAGAAATTGGCGGTAATTGAACGTCAGGGTTCAAATATTTGTCGCGGCAGAGACCATAGTCAATCTGGGTAAGGAAAACGAACGGTCGGAATTTAAATAAATTTACATTCAGTTTACGTATATGTAAATAAATGATTTTTATATAATAGAAGGAGCCGATCTAGAATTATTGTTAGTGAATTTGTAAATAACCGATCTTGTAACCTCTTATTGTCACCACGAAGTAAGATTGTACTACAACAAAGACATACGATAACATCAAATATAAGCCAATTCCGGATGAATTGACTAATATTGAATTTTAATATTGAATTGAATTGAATGGCTAATATGAGAAATTTTGTACTAAACAAGACTGTCGATAATTGAGAGCTCAATAGATAAAAAAAACTTGAATGATATATTCAAGGTTACTTAGTGGCACCTTTCACATTTGCATTTAGTATCGATACGACCTTTCGTAGTGCACCAATGCAATTCGTACCCGAGTTGTAACAGATAATTGTCTACCGAGTATGAGAGGTACTTACCGGTCCGTTTGTTGCCGACCGCTGCTCTGTATGATGAGTCTACGAAGCTGTATTTTTCTAACAGGGTACATAGCGAGATGTAATCGTCTCATGTCGCCTGCCTTAAGTGTACCTGCGTAGGCAGTCTACGGGCCAACCTAACTACGAGATTACCGGCGCGTGTAACTAGAGCAATTTTATGAGTGGGATTACTTTTCCAGCTTAATAAGTAATTACCTACGTGTTTCAATCAACTTTACGTGATTATATCGTAATGTTCTTAGTAAGCAATTAATTGCTGATATTTCGTTATTCGTGTAATTGTTAATAATACCACATTCCATATTTATAATGTTTTGATATAACGCGATTTTATTTTGCAAAAATGGCAGTAAAGATCAGGTTTGTTCTAAACTCTAGAATCTAGAGGAACTTATGTCGAACAGAAACGCGAAAATAAAGAGAGCCGTATGACGATGTATGGATTTATGTATGACATATCGTTAGGCCCAGCGCGCACTAGGCAGCCTGGTTGTGTATGGTTGTCTAGTTCATGGGCTTCTAAACACCGTTATATGTTCGACTGGTCTAGTGCGCGGTTAGCCTTAATGAAGAAACGAGAGGCGTGCCAAGATCGTGACATAACAAAAGCCGTAAGTTCTGCCTGTCCCTCTTTATTATCGACGTGAGTGCTCATACATAAATAGTTTACATACATTTAATTAGAAATATAAAAAACTATTTACATTTTGTAAACTTATAATCATTACATGCATACTCATATTATAAAACAAAGTCCTCCGCCACATCAGTCTGTCCGTTTGTTTGCGAAAAACTCAAAAACTGCTAAACGAATTTTCATACGGTTTTAACCAATAGACAGACTGTTTCATGAGGACGATTTAGGTGTAAATTTGTTAAGTTTGTTTGTTGAACATGTGGGTCAAATCGCCTGGGAGCTTACATCGAAAACACTGCCAAATCACTTTGAGATATAAGATAACAATGTATTGACCTATAAAATAGGAATATCCCACATTCCCCCTTTTTAGATTCATGCCACCATTTTTTTTTTCTAAAAAAAATCAATTAAAATCGTACTTATTTACGACGCTATTTTTCGAATTCAATACTAATCCTTATCCCAATAAATATTTTAAAGTTAGTAATAACTGTCTTTTAACAATTAATTTCAAAGATATATCAACATAATTAAAATTATGCGCTACCAAAAAAAAACAGGCCCGTGCTCGTGGGCCGGGCTCTGCCAGAATATAAAAAAAAATATCTTCTGCTTGGCGACTTATATACAGTTTTCAATAATGGACAGGGACTAACGAGGAAGGTGTACAATTAATTGAAAAAAAAGTATTAAGCTTATCTATAAATTGGATGAAAAAATATTAAATTGATTTTTGAAAAAGCCCGAAAGATATTGGATATGTGTATTATGTTTTGCTACCCGCGCGAAGCACAGACGTGTCGGTTGCAAGATAGAAATATAGAAATCTATTTTATTATTTTTCTTAAATTATAATTTGATTATAAAATGGTACTATTGACAGTGCATTAATTTATATTCATAATATCTAAGTTTAATAGAGCTTCAATGACTCAAAAGTATGGAATTACCGCGTAGCATGAGATGCGGGTGATCTCATTTACCAAAGACAAAGGTTGCGTTATTGTGTTTCTATATATTTAAATATATAAACAGTTGCCGTCATATTACTATAATGATTTAAGGGATGCGATTATATTGTACTTATTTTGAAAGCGTATGCTTGGTGTAGTACGATTTTCCCATGCTTGTGTACATTTAATGTCATTATAAATGCCATGATTATAGTTCACAAGATTTTTTGTCGTTCAAAGTTACTAATTGACAAAAATTGTAGTTGTCAGGAGTTGCAAACCTTTATAAATGAATTAAAAACTTAGGTGGTCTTAAAGTTAACTTGAAAAATAGTATCTAATTAAATATGGTAATCCGATAACGTACATGCAAATGCATTATAATGTAAATATATGATAATAATCTATTAAAAAAGTTATCGAACAGAAGACAATTTATATTGTACTAGCTGCGCCCTGCGATTTTACCTGCCACGTCCGTCTCGTTTAGCGTGGTTTTTCTTTATGCTTGGCTCCTAATGGTCGTAGCGTGATGTTAAGTAGCTTATTTTAATTGAGCTGTCAATGCAAAAATATACATAAATTTTTTAAATTCTATCGTAGATCCTGTGCTTAAAGCATTCGAACAAACTCTTTAGCTTTATTATATTAGTACAGATTATGTGGCAGTATGTACATCTCATACATAGAAAATAATAGAAAAGCGTTCCAAGAATATAAAGTACTTGTATCCGTTTAACTTTCAAAAAGATTAAGAAGTATGCTGCACTTTTTCTTTATTACAAAACTTGTTACGTGTAGGCACTGGATGTTGGCGCAATAGGGGGACTTCTATGCAATCCTACGTACCACCCACACGTTATCCCAGCCTCACTCCCAATCTTGTGAAACATTCAACACATCGGTCTTTATCGTTTCCCTTAAGCTAGAGAGAAACGGTTGAAAATTTTGTAGTCGAATCGATAAAATTTCTCAGCGATCACGCAGCACTGAGAGAGTATAATCAACAGCTAAGCTATTATTACGACAGCCCACGCGTTTTATTCTTGCAAACCTCTGTCAAGGGTTTAATGCCCTTTTATAACTTGGATTCGAAATGTGTATGTTTTTTAATCAGTACATTATCCTTTTGGTTTTAAGAGCAGTTAACTTCTATAACCGTTTCGACAATATTATATCTATACTTAATATAATAAAGCGGTAGAGTTTATTTGAACGCGCTTATCTAAGTAACTGCGAATCAAATTTGAAATTTATTTTTTGCATTTGTTACCCTCGTTATTGAAGAACGTTATAGGCTCTTTAACATTACGCTATGTCACTTAGGAGCCGCACAGAAAGAAAAAAAACGCAAAACAAAGGGTATGTAATAATGCGGGCGACGGCTATGGGGCACAGGTATTCTATGATATTTCCTTAAGCTAATACTTACAGTATCGGTAATTGTGCTGAAATGGAAGAATCACTCCAGGAAATTATTTCAAATATTGTTGCGATTGACATGGTACGCGAAATCGTCAATGATCCGTAGTTTACAATTTGTTGACAGTTTATAATGCCTAGTCCGATTATAAACTGACGCAGTTCACAAACAGACCGTAACATACAATGAAGTATGGACTTAACCACTACACGAAATATTACAGAAATTCGGAAATTAATCTCTTTATATAAAAAACTATCCCTGTGTGCTTTTATAAGTTGATAAAATAAATAAATAAACGAATGTATGCACGTTCCAAATAAGTGAAAAGTAAGCTTAAACTACTTTACTTTAAAACTAATGATTCTGACACGTTTAGTAATTTATTAGCTAGGGTCTAAATTATTCATATATAGAGAGCTGTTTAATTCATTCAAACTGTGTTCATATATTGCGTATGTGACTTGAAATATTGCCGTAGAGTGTGGAGGCGGCATAGAGCGCGAGCAACGGCCGGCGGCGCATTTATCAACAGATTGTCTCATATAATCTCCATTTAGATTAATTCTCTTTAGAATAAAAAGATTAATATGGACATAATTTATGACCCGTTCTACAAGGTTTTCAGGCCTGAAACAATCGAAATTACTAGTATTTTCAGCCAGAAAATTAGGCGGCTGAGTAACTTGCTATTGCTATAATAATTGTTGTTAATATTTATTTTAGGAATGAAAGTGCTCAAGAATTAAAACGAGTGTATCACTTAATGTCACTTCCAGTTACTTAAGAGATTTTTTTTGTAGCATTCACTGTCTAAGATAATAGCTTGGATGCTGGTCATTCTACTAATTTGAATGCCACTTATCATGTACCTAGGGCCTGGCGAATAACCTGTTGATCTTTTTTTGATTGTTAAAACAAAGTCCCCAGACTTTTTAGTTAATCACTTATTAAAACACACACTACGAAAAATCGGACGTCAAAAAAACAAAGTCCGAGGTCTTCCTGGTTACAGTTCTGTCAAGTCCATGTTATCTTGTAAAAATTCCTTCTTTATTATTAATTGAGAAATTTCAAAAAAAGTTATTCGATAAGCTAGCGTTATTGTGATTGTAACTTTTTGTCTTGTTTATAAAAGTGACGCGAATCATACGAAAATAATAATATAAACAAAACTAAAGATGTGTATCTCAAGTGATAAAGCCATGCGGATGTAAAATAAACGGTACTGGTTGACGTAATGGGTGCCGACCAGTTTGGCTGAGGTGGGCAGCCTCATCAGTAAAATATTGACACGCGACACTATAGCCAATGCCAATTTGCGAATTATAAAATCGTCATCAAAACTATTTATTAACATATTGAAATAGAAGTGTTTAATTTACTATTATAATCATATTGCGTGTAAATTAAAAAAAAACTTTTAGAGACTTGTACTTCATACTAAAAAATATTTCTTGTTTATATTCGTCGTGATTGTATATAGATAAATAAATATCCCGAGAAGCATTATATAGATTATATAAAAGTCAAACAAATGCATCGATATAGTTAATTGTAAAACGATTTAGTATAATCATTATGTGGGATAAAGATAAAAAAAGGCGATCTTCATGCAACGGCCGAGAATTCAAGCTTCTTCGTTCGATTTCTTTGTTGGCCATTGAATCATAGTCAGACGTCCTTCTAAAGCTCGTTCACACGACGTAGCAATGCACATTAGTGACTAACGCGACACGCGGACAAATTACCAATCATGCATTCACGCGATTCTTATACGTTAACACGGTCTGTTTCCATTACAATGCCTCTCAATGCCATTTTGTTCTCTTGTCTGCCGAAAAATATACTACTATAGTTTTCTAACAGTTACACATACTTCCGCAAATGTAAATATATTACTACAATTGTTGTTTTAAGGTAAAAACTCAAGAATTTTGAATTTTTGTCGTTAAATCTGGAACTTGAATTATTAACTGGTAACCCTATCGGTACGAAAATGTCACAATTTCGTAAGATATTCACTGAAATTATCACGTTAATGAAATAAAATTTAAACTTGCTTATTGTACACGTAAAATTTTCGATTTTATTATTTGTCAAAAACGCGAAAAACAAAAAAAAATACCTACACGGAAACTTTCCAAGCCCGGAGCAAATAGATAAACGCTCTAAGTTATATCATCGTCAAAATAAATATGACAGATCAGATGAAGCTTAAAAGCTTATTTTTCAATCGCGATCGTGTGATAAATCAAAAAATTACAGTTCAATGACCTCTTAAACGTATTGATGGCCAATAACACGATGCGTTCTCTACTTTTTTTTTTCAAGATAAATTCCAATGTGGAACTGGAACCAGTCTCACTGGCCAGTTTGTTGATAATCTGTGACAATATATATTTAATTACCCCGTTTTATTTTTACAATCCGTCCTTTTAATGGTCTAGTCTAGACAACGCGATGTAAAAAGAGAGTGTTGTTCCTAATGAATTCTAAGCATATTAAGAATGAGACATTGACAGTGGCTAATATTAATATATTGTACTGAAATACTTTTACACGTCTTACGCTAAATTTACATAATTTCTTCGCTATTGCAATAATTAAGGTATGTTTTTTTTTTTTAACTCGATTGCTGTTTTATTCTACGAAATATAGAAGCCAGAAATAAAGACAATATTTGTATGAATTGAATGACAAGGAACTTTCTGATGATCAATCCGATATCAATTATAAATAAATGAAAGACAGTAAGTAATAAAGATTTGTTTTGTAATTTATCGTAGCGACGATTCTGATATTTAAGGCATTTTTCCTAGGGGAAAATAAAATCATTAATAAAAACTACAAAACGGGTAATTCACCTCGACAGATCAACTCGTAACAAAGTTCTAAAGTAAGAACTAAATCAACAGGGTTTTCTTGGGTGACTAATATAGACGTGGGTTACATACCAAGACGGAGTATGAAAATATGACTAAGGCGACCTCCTAATACTTCACACACTCAGATCAACAATTTAGGATTATATATTTATTTCACTTCATAATTCCTTACAAAATATAGTCTATTAAACCAAATAATAACAAATAATAGTCTTATACCTCTAATAATTATCTTTAAGAGTTTGTATTATTCTTATTACACTTTTTTTGTTCTTCAATACTGTTACCATATAATTATCATATCTTTGACATAATATGTCTATTCATACTACGTCTTTGTTTGTGATCATAAATGAGGTTATCTTGGTTGATGTTAGTAGATAGATTCGCACGATTGTGGACTTAGCATCGTAACGAATGGACGCAGATTGCATTGGCCGCCGTGACAAGTACCCAGATAGACAAGCTTGCGTCTCGCCCGGGGCGCCATTTGCGATTACTTCCAGGATATTAGAATAAACGGCGTACGCACGATAATGACACGGTTGTACTCGCTTATTACGCGCACAACTTTGCATGCACTAATTAAATGTTTCAAACGTCTTGTTGCTTGTATATTATTTATTGATGATAGTGAGCAAAATCCTTTTAAATCTTATGGCTGTTTAATGTAAATTGAATAGAAGTCTCTGATAGATGAAACAAAACGAAGTTATATCTACAGCTGCATAGAAATGTGATCGTCGGAATATAGGTCGGACTATTAACATTTTGAATATTTTTAACTAGCTATTCAGTATTGTAAACAAGTAAGGAAGTTACGATATTGGCTTAAACATACATTTCAAATGACTTCTATATTAGAAAAAATATGTTATTACTAAGCTAAAATTATGTTAAATTGTCTCATAGTTGTTTTTTTACAATAATGATTTTTCTTGTTACTTTAATATAGTATGTAAACACCGATATTTTCCTAATTCAATATACCGGTTATTCGTTACATAGGTACGACATAGATGGTTATGTTAATTAATTATTCTCTATATGTCATTTTTTCTAGTTTCATTCTTTAACGCTTGTAATATATGTAATTACGTTTCAAGAACCAGAACTGAGGCGACGAACCATAAACAGCCAACCACTCTGATTTCTAAGACATTCTTTCATGGTACTGCCACATGTCGCTCGCCGTGTGTACAAATAAAGAGACTATAAAGTTTATATATTAGTTATTTAGATATAAGTCCCCAAATCAATTAAATTAAAACACTTATATTTTCAATGTCAAGGTCTTTGACAACAAACTTTAAAAAAAATGAAATGTCACATTTTGTGCACACGTTTTAACTTTTGACGTTTATTTGTACTATTCCTAATAATATTAAACTTATTTTAGGGAATGCTCCACCAATAGTCGAATGGTGGGTGCTAATATACCATGTTATGATATTAAATGATACGCAGAAGATTTGTTTTTGAGTGTAAACTGCCTATTTTAAGAGCAACATCTCTGGCTGAGTATATCAATATCGGCGTTGGTTTTTTTTTCTAATTTTAAATTAATTTCCGTTTGCTGCAGAGTTCTCACTGCATCGACACACCCAATGACGACTGGTGTCCGAACCAGAAGGAGGAACTGCTCATGGTGAAGGAGCGAACGGAGCCCGGGGCCGGAGACAAGCCTACGTACAGAGAGAGGACCGTCAGAGTGGGAGTCTCGAATGTCATCAACTATAAACAAGTTCAACCAGTGGTAAAGAACATTTCTGTTATTTTAACATAATTTTGACTAAGGTTTATAAGTATGTTTTACTTTCATCGTTATCATTACGATCAATAAACGTTACTCAAATATAGGAGTAATACTTAAAAAAAATTCTATATAAATCTTTAGACCACAATAA
>DWLR01003013.1:0-14273 GCA_018246295.1 Papilio alexanor hazarajatica | reverse complement strand
ACACTCCCTCGACGCGGTAGCGGAACGTTCGATTATTTAGGAAGTCTCGTATTATGCATACGAGACGATCGGGCACTATGTATCTCCCGGAAATCGTGATCTATTTATATGATTTTTTTAGGCTGACGTAGTGAGTATATAAGCAAGCAAAAAAAATTTTTTTTGGATTTTTATGCGGACCTGAAGTAACCGATAAGTATTGGATCACCCCTAGTATGTTCATTCCATTGTTCCATTTTTTAATGATTTATTGCACGTCTAATAATAAAGCTAATAATAAAAATACTTAAGTACAATATAAGGCGTATATTTCAGGTAGAGTTATAAAAGATATATTCCCAGGCGCGATTGTTATAATACCGCGCGCAAGGCGGTACCTCGCGCAGGATCGCGCAGAGAGTTCCTATCAGATCTGTCATGGCCGAGTCTTGAAGTTCTTGACTGAATACCTGCGAGTAAAATACAATTGATACTACTGATGAGCACTGATAAGTATTTACGACTTCCACACACATGTTTGGAAAATTGATTACCATATTTACAAGTAATTAATAACAGAGTTGAAAAAGAGCGTAAAACGAAGAATGTGATCGGTGATCTCTATATGAAAAATATGATCCAAAGCCGTGAGTTATCATCAATTTTTGTTCGTCCATCTATTTTTCTTTCGATAAAGATATTGCTAACATTGTATTAACCATTTCGACTTAACTAAGTTTGATTAAGAAAATGATTTTTGGACCCACAAGCTTATATTTCGGCGACCATTAGATTTTTGCTCTTCAAAAATTAAAGTGATAAAAATCTATACACCAAACTTTATACGGGTCTGACGCATCTGGCTCTATCGCAGTGTTGCGAACTATGGTATATTCACCTAGAATGTTCCTTTATACATTATGTATATTTTCGTAAAAAGTCGATACTGATCTCGGTAGTGAAACAAATATTAGCTTAAGCTAATAAAATGTCTCTGCATTACCAATATACGAGCACCGGATAACGTTCGATAATATCAAAATAAAATCGTTACCCCATTAACAGTGACTGTGGGTATGAATTTGGGCTTCAGTTTATCAGTGTGGTACTCGGAGTCGAGCTGCAGCGCGATGCCCTCGCCGGCCAGCACACAGCCCTCTACCGCGCTCACTGACACACCGGCGTGCTTCACGCACTGGAAAAAAACATCATACAATTATGTATTATCTTCGAGGAATCAGAATGGGATGGAACCTTGCCAATGTGAATCGAAGATGTTCAGTTCAATTTACTATAATAGCATTTCTTAACCAAAGAGGCATTGACAAAAATGACTGCCATTTATACCGCTTCGTTCGCGAGTATGATATTTTTGGAAATCCTTCGGAATTCTAAATGAAGTGTGAAAAAGTTGAGTGAGTGGATAAGTGCAAATACTGTTGTATGAATCAAAAGCGTTATTTGTAAACGCGATCAAAATCGCTAGCAACAACTTATACATATTCTGAGTGTTATAATTTAAATTTGCATTTGCATCTTTTTGCCCGGTTTGACCGATTTTAAAGAGTGAGATATATATAATCTAATGCGATTTTTAATCTTCTTACAGGTTTATTAGTTTTCTTTTAAAAATAATATTGCTTGTTTAAATTATTTGTAATAGCCACTCACAGCTAAACTGCCGCGAGCTCCTGACTCCGAGGCCATCTCGCAGACAACGTATGTGACGCGCTGCACGTCGCTGTGGGCTCGCATGTGCCGCAGAGCACACTCCTGCACGATGTTGCCCATGCACTCCTCGGGCCCGTGCTGACACTCGAAACCATCGTCTCCGTAGTTTATACTCTGGAAATACGAGAAAAGTAAACTCTAACTGCGACGGTTACTCTTAATACATATACATATATACCTCGTGACACGAAAGTAGAACCACATATCAGTTATTGCGCAGATACAGTTGACTGCAAAATATTTAGTGATAGCAATTTATTATGACTAGCCGATTCCTCCCACGTATATTAAATGTAATATTTAATATAAAATATTAATAACTTCATCTTAAATTTTTTTATTAATCTTTTAATTGTTGACAAAGATGTTTCTATGTGTTCATATGTGTCGTGTTTTGTGTGTTACAATTGTGTTCAATTGTACATTCATGCGGCGACAAATGACTAGATCATGTGTGGAACATCGCACGTGCGTTTAGTCGCTTCGTCAAGAAAATTGTGATTTGCGCAGATTCTACTTTCATGTCGCGAATTATACATACTTTGATGGAGTCATGTTGCGAGTTAAGTAGTTTGATCATACAAGAACATTTAAATACAGAAAATTAAAAAACTAAAAATTAATGATTTGTTTAGAATCGTCGTAGCATTTTCTAACTTAAAAATTACGTAATAAAGATGTTTTAACTTTTTATAATTTAAAAACTTTGGTTAAAAGGTCTGAAACTTATTTTATGCACAAACGGTAAATATTAAGTAAAAAACTTACTTGGTAAACTTAAATGGTTGATCTGCCTTGAATATGAACCTCTTCTTAAGTCAAAGTAAGAATACATGAAAATAGAACGAAAGAAATAAGAAAGAAAGCATCATTTTACCCTAGACTTTCCGAAAGGTATTAGCTTCAGCTTGACATATGTGTGCAGCAGTTCGATCGCCGGCTGCAGCTGCTCCAGTACGAATTTCTTGCTGTCCGGACACTTGCTCTCGTAGTAAATTGTCAGAAGATGCTGGAATACGTAACGGAATAAATAATGAAAAGGAATACATACATGTAATTTACTATTGAGAAAGGATTTGTTGTTTGTTTGTTCCGTACAAATTCTAAAACTGTTAATTCTTAACTCACACCAATAGAAAGCTCTGTTTTCAGAGAGCTACGCTATATATTTTTAATATATATATTTACATATATGGAAGTAGAAAATGCAAACTTCTCTCGGGTGAGGTAATCTAGAGGAGTAGACAGAGATAACTGATTTTCACCTGTCTCGCTTCTTCTATATTCGTACATGAAGGAATACATGGAGGTCAGTTAGGGGTACTAATATATCGGTGATAAAAATCTATTATAAATATATTTGTGTTGAATATGGTAACCGGTACGTATGTAGAGCATACCGGCCGCGGCAGGACAACTTTCATTTGCACACATATCGATGTGACCTTGTCCAAGGGAAGTATGGTCCAAGTCCATACATATTGCCTTTACATATTAAAGTTTACGTTTGAATATTATTGTGTTATGTAGGTCAGGGTAGGTTGAAATGCAACGGGTTTTAGACGTTAATGAAATATTTACACGGTATGACTAGATAGCGAAATAATATGGGGCACTTTAAAACAAAACCAGTTGCATTCCTTTTATACGTCTCCAACAAATATCGGTTTCAAAAATAAAAAACATGTTTACTAATATAACTGTTAGTAAACATGTTTTATATTAACATTTATGTTATTGTACGTTATATGCACAGTTACATTTTATCTATAATTGAGAATTAAGTTGTCGTATTGCAAAAATGTGGTTGACTATTAAATAATTTTTGTAACATGTCAACTTGAATACGATTCTACACGGCTTTTGGTCGATTATTCCTTTGAAAAGGCTTGAAATATATTGTGGCCCTGGCTTTTACAATGCGGAGGTCGTTCAGGTGGCGTTAAATTGCTGTAACGTGCTGTAAATAATTATTTTCAGTACACGCTGAACTCATGTTGATTCTATACTATGTCTTACATATTTTTATTAATTTAAAATTAAGTCTTTTCATTTATAAAATTCTTGTACTTTTTAGAAAAGCAATTAACTGCAGGTATGGACATTAATTCCTAATAAGTTTTAAACCAATCACTTTTCACTAATGCTCGTATACATATTGTATGATGAAAGAGATATTCTTGGCCTCTACTCTTACTTTCATATTTCTTATTCACTAATTAGTTATCCTACAAAGACATTGACAGCAAAAAATTAATGATTTTTTTCTGGAGACGTAACTATTTTGACACTATCTGATACGCTGGATCGCTTGTTTCCTTCTCCTATACAATAGAGATATAAATAAAAAGACAGTTCTAAAATCATAGTTCATTATTACTACAATAATGTTCGATCATAAGTTATCAATAGTATGGCAGTAACTACTTGATGTCATTGTTTTAGTGGATTGTTTAGGTCGCTTCCGTGCAGAGTTTTTAAACATTTTGTCGTACGTACACACGTAAATAGATGACCCGTATTTAATTAAAGGTGAATATTTTTTTAGAGAGATAATAAAATACTGCACTCGTTACTTGGTATTTGTGATCGGAGATGGGTTTATCTTCGACTACTTTATTTTCCTCTGACTTCTCAGTCAGATCCCATATTATTTAACTTTTACCTACAAACTATAATATCAGTGCATTAAAATACAGATGGCGAACCAACAGACACATTATGCATGTATCTGTTGGTGTTCTTATACATACATACATTATGTATGTATATATAAGTGGTACAAATACATAAGTTGTACAACTATCTTTTCGAAACTGTAGGCAAAAAAGGCTTCGCTCAGGTAGATACAATTTATTAAAAAAATTACAAAGCGATTTAAAATTATTTCACCTATTGATAGCTTTTCTATTAGCGAGTAATAGGTTACTTTTTGAGTTTATCTGAAACAAATAAAATCTTAATAATTTTAATCTAGACTCAATAGTCTACATTAAAATTGTTACGATTTTATTTGTTCCATTTTTTTGCAAATATAACTGCGATATTTAAATAGAATAACAATTAACACATTATTACTGTTCTATTGCATTTTCCAACAGTTAATATTTAATTAGGAAATTGTCTTTCAAACCACAGTTATAATATTAATTGAAAACGACATTTAAATCGCATTGATAAGGTATTAATAAATTTTTGTGATATCAAACGTAATTTACAAGTTATAATAATCATCATCTGGCCTGCCCTTTTCCCACCTAAGTGGGTGCGTAGCTGTAATTGTACAGTATGTAATACTTTTCCGAATTCTCCTGGACTCTACTGTAGTCCATACCGAGACTGGTTTTGGCAAGTTTTTGAGGCGGGCCACAAGAAGATGACTTAATAGATTAGCCTCTGACATATGTCCATTGTGTCATGGGTTCTGCAATGGATTCCAAATTGTAACAGAATTAAATTATAAAACTTATTTAAACACCATCAGCACGATTTTGGGGTAAAGACCCCGGTAGGTGAAATTTCGATATTTGTTAAACATTTTTATGAACGAAGAAGATTAGCTTCGTTTTAAATTAGACTTAATGAATAATTACATGCATATTTATAGACTTAACTAGACTTATAATGAATAAATAAAATTAAAATGTGCTATTTACAATGTTTAAGGTATTTCGCCTAGATGTACCATACATAGCATTGGGACGATTTGTATAGACAGATAAGTTACAAGCCAGATTTATAAGTAGCAGAAGTGATTAGCTGAGCCTAGATGAATCATGTCTTAGACGAATTAGTTTTATACCAAAAAAATTAATTCACTAGAACTAGGTGTCTAAAATCATATGCCACAGGTGAAACTTTATTTCTCAACAAGCACTTTATTTAAGTATGTATTGTCTTAATCCTGTTTATTTTCTCGTGATATATAACAAATATTTTTGAAGTTATAGAACACAGTGTTAAATAATAAGCTCATATATAAATCATTTTTAAAAAGTAAATAGAACGACAGATAAAATTAGTAACTATTTAAATAATAACTTCAAAGCAAATCAAGACTGCAAAATAATTAATCTAAAAAATTCGAAATAAAATACCTTTTGCGGAAAATATCCAATGCCAATCTGTATTCCCACGCAGAGAAACAATAAAATTAGAAATAAATTACATTTCACCATTTTCACTTCTACACAAAAAAATACACATACCAGAGACATAAAACTAATTTAATATCGGATTAATTCTCGATACATTTTCTGGCAACGTCTCAATGCGTTGTGTGCGCTTTGAGACAGTAAACAGTTGTGTCAACAGGTACCTTAGTGTGCGTAGTACAATACTACACACACTACGATCTTCTAGAAATAATTTTGCATGTGTGTGTATGTATTCGTACAGCTCTAAATCTAATAGCTATAACTAAATTGTACCACAATTAAATGTTTTTAACCTTCATGTTTTAATACCTCATTTAAACGCGTCTCAACATTAATAGTAGTAAAAGGACAATTATTAGATATTTAAAAAGAGAGATAAGTGGAAAAAAATAATGTAGCAAAACCAAAAGGAATAGAAGACACTTTAGGACTTCAGGTAACATCATTAACCGCCAAAAATTAAAAATAAAATCAACTACATATGTATATGCGTTTTCTATAATGACTTTTACTTTTTTAGTTGATTGCACTCTCTGGCAACAAAATTTAGAGGAGATAAGTTTTCTTTTGTCGATACTCTCCTATCACATTATATTGTTCTTATGAACCCTATGGAAAAACGCATGGCTTTACCCGTTCCTAACGTCCTTTCGCTCTCTAAATCCTCTCTGAATGAAACATTCCTCTGCTTCTCTAAATCCATCTGTCATCATACCATCTTATCATTCATCGCGCTTTATTTCTCCCATCGACACACGGCTCCTAAAGTCAGTGTGTGTAAATTATAAAGACACTACTTACCAGTTAAAATATAGAACATATTTGCGTGTAAAGAGCGTAAATCACCGCTACAGAGAGTATAATGGTCCAATATGGATGTATCAGGTATATTGCATAAAACAATATTAGAAGAAAGATAAAAAAATACACTATTTCCATTTAAGTCCTGGTGACATTTTGATTTTGTTACTTCTGTTGAATAAACTGAATTTCTTTACTCTGATAAGTGTCAGCTAATTCATGACATTTTCAAATTGCTTGACACAATAATAGGTTAATAGACAAATATATTTAAAGTAGGGCTTGGTGAGGCTAAGTCTGTATATATATTTATGGGTAAAAAACAGTAGTGTTGCTTTGGCACACGGGGTGAGATTTGTACCAACTAAAATCCCTTGTTTGTCTACTATTTGTTGATATCGACATCTCATAAGAAATATACGCTGGAAGAAATGCAGTTGAATAAACGTCTCTCAAAACATTGTCGCCTAGTCTATGATGAGATGAATTGTTTACAAAACATGAATATATGGCGAAATAATGTAACAATATTTATTTTTTATTCTTCAATCTAGCCATAAGTCTTTTATTTTTATTCACACATTGTTCGAAAACTGAGCAAATAGGTTTGTTCGACCCTATGGTAGAAGTTTCAGTAACATAGTTTCCTTGCATGAAGGCATCTTCATAAGATGAATTAGTTCCTAATTTTGTAATCGCGCGTCGATATCTGTTTCTAACTTCTTCATGTTTATCCATTCCAAAATCTTTTTGAAATGCATCAAAATTGTAGTTATCTTTTACTTCTGTTCTGAATGATCTAAAAAACAAACGGTACATATAAAATGACCATAAATTTTGTTTAATCGAAATAAAAAAAATATGATAATTTTTCTTAATTCGTTAATTTCATTTTAAAGTATTAAATTCTTATTTTTACAATTACTTTTCTTTAAATATCCTTTAAATATTATCTGCTAATATAATGCTATCTAAACATATTTTTAATTAATTCTTAAAAATATGCTTTGTCATTTACAAGTACTATATTAATAAATAAAAAAAAACTCCGTATCCCGTTGTATACATTACCCTGGAACCCACTGCAGTTTATTATGAGTCCTTATTTCTCTAAAATCGCCTTTAAACTTCTCTTTATCAAATATTGTCTTGGGAGTATTTACTCGTAGAAACCAATCGTCGTGTTTTGGTTTTGTCGACCATACCTAGAAAAAAGAATATAACTCATCGATTTATTGACCATATCACTATATAGAAGTACCACTTAAATATTTTAACTTGTATTGCTATATTTGTGTTCGATAAAATTACACCGATAAAGTTAAATTGATTCTTTTTTCGATTTGTTAAAAGAATAACACGACTTTGTTAGATTCTGTTTAGTATCATCAAGTTACAATCATGCTTCGAATAAAATTTCGTTCGATTTATTCTCTCGTGAACTATTATTTTCTTTACAAACATTCAAAAAATAAGCGTTTACTGCCCTCTTTTGAAAATGTTTAGAAACTTTACTTTCTCTAGAAGCCAAGTCATGTAAGAAAAAATGCTTGACTTTTAAAAAATAATCATACCCAAGGAATGTCTGCTAATGTATAATAAGTAACAATGTCTTTGGAATTGGAGATCTTTTGTAATTGCTCCGCGGTGTACGGCCGGTGGTGCAGTCTGTTGGTAGTTAGATATGGATCTAAATATTTTTCGTAACCTTCGTAAGTTGTATCCATTGGGTCCAATTCCTTGCGCCAACTTGGTTCCATTGGTATCTGGAAGATTGTCATCTTTTCGTTTTAAACTTAACCTAAAATAATTTTATATGAAAACAACTACAGTGCAACTTACAGAATATTACTGATCAAAAATCTACGATGGTAGTATGTCATAGGATTGCTGTTCAGAACCGCGGTATCAAAAGTGCAAGTTTCCCTTTTACGATTGCCGACCTTTGTAAGAATATTGCTTTGTATGAGAAAGAAGAGTGTGCATCCTAATTTAACCAACATATTTGCCTTAAAAACTTTTGTCGTTATCATTTTTTACTAGGGAATTTTCGAGTACTATCGTGGTATAACATTTTCATTGTCACTTTTAATTCACATACATTATTACTGTTATCTTTTTCGTCTTGATCCACGGCATCAGCGTTTGTACTACACTGTGAAACACCGGCTTGACTTGATCATACTACTGTTTCTACCTCGTCTTTACAACACGACAGAACCATACTGTCCTATCATGTTTGTTGATTGTAACAAAACATTGATTGTAATTTGTGTGATTTTATTTGTACACATTATATTTACCGGGTTGCTTTCCAAAGATACTGGATGCTTAAATTGATCTTTGTCCGTTACCAAACGACTGATTCTTGTTGGTGCAGAATATGATTCTTTCATTTCCGTAGTGCCGTGAGCCTGGCATGCAGGTGGTCGATCTTCGAGCTTAAGAGAAATATATATTAGTTGTGATTTATCTATACGTACATATATCAAAATATCTCTGGGGTCGAAACACAGGAACCAGATGGAAAAAAGGATGCTGTTAGTCAAAACAATCATTTACATAATATCACTATTTGATTAAATATAAATTAATATTAATATTAAATTAAACATGTACGTTAAAAGATGAAATATTTATAAATTATTAAATTAAACGAGGGAAAATAACGACACACTAAACATATGTTATACCGATAGGCATGATATATTAATAAAATACTGGATAAGTTACATAGTTAAAACGCAGGGAAAGAAATAGATTTACGTAACCATATTACTAAGTTACGTGATGCTGTATCTCCTTAACACACTTTCCCCTCGAATCAGCAGGTTAAAACACGGAGGTGTAAAATAATGTAGACCCTCGCACACACTTGGGCATACTTACTACTCATAATGTTTTTGATGTAAACAAATAATAAAAAAAAAATAGCAAAGTAATTTAAATGTCATTTAATGAAGATCTTATCGAGAAGCGTGAATAAATGAATGCGTGAATTCGTGGATGCGTGAGTTTTTGAACATGCGCTATCTACATATGTGAGTATGAGAGTATGTGCGTTTTTAAATGTGTGTATGGATGTGACTATGGCGGTATATGCGTATATGTATGAGTATGTGAGCATGTGATTATCTAAATATGAGCATAAATATGTAGTTATGAATATAAACGTATGTATGTGAGTACTGGTAACATTGGAATATTGAAATATTGAATACGGGAATGTCAGGGTAATGGAATATTGGATTATTCTAGTATTGGAATATTAAAAATACGTGTTACTCGGTGGGTGCGTTTTTGTTAGATATATTAGCAAAACTTCATCTCTCCATCATCTTTTTAAAAATTGGCAACACTATACGCCAAAAGAAAGGTTGGCGCCAAAACAGCCGTTTTTGGCGGGCTTTTAAACAGAAAGAAAAAGTACGCGTTAGCGCTGCACAAAAATTTATAAAGTTTGTTTAGGTTTAAATATTTCGTTTCGAAAGTATTAAGTGTAAAGTGTAAAATTAATGTTACATGTATTAATTGTGTGTGAATTGAAATTATTCTAATTTTTTAAGGACTTTGTATTATCTTTAATAGATAGATATACTAAAAATAAATTTACCTGTCTCCTAATAGGATAGACGTATTCGTTTTCAGAACATGATGTATGTTTAATGAATCTTTTAATTTCTGGAATCTTGTATCCGTAGTCGCGCGATGTCTGTGACTGCATAAGGTCGTTACAAGCATTGTAGTCACGATTTTCTTGAATACTTTTATTAGTTGTTCTCTGTAAGTGATCATAGAAATAAATTTGAATTAAAACGATTTATTATACCTATACCTTGATTTTGCGTGCGCATTTAAAAGTAAATTAAGTTTGTTTTAAAATACCGTCTTTTCTTGTAACACTTCTGGCAGTGGCCTCCATTTTCTTGCAGTAGATTCACTCGAAATATCTTTCTGTTCCTGCAGCTTCCGCACCGGATACTCAACGTTAAGTGTGTCCCAGTGGGTTCGTTGATATTTCTTTGGATAAAAAGCTTGCATCTCAAAGTAATATGTTCCCCAAAGAAGTTAATACGACTTAAAACTCACGAACGGTAACTGCTCTCTCTCTATAGTTACGTTTTGTTTGTAGGTTACGTTTTGTCAATATTTAAAATATTGACAAAACTTTACCTTTAACTTTATATTGAAGTTAAGGATTCGTAATCATCTCAATGTTCCGAGCTCGAAACTTATAATGTTTCATTATACTGTAGGTGATTAAGTCAATTGCTCTCATTATTGTTGCCATGTATTTTCATATATATATGGTAATTCAGGCGCAGATGTAAAATTTATCAGGGTATAAAAAAGAAAATCAATAATACGTTTTGGTAAAAATTCGTTTATTTCTTCACAAATGACTGAAAATGTTATCAAAACACAATATACGTGTTATAAAATAACTAAGTTTAAAATACATGATTGGAATAAATACATATCCATACCTTTACAGTACCACCACTTAATTATACACCGGGTTTTGTTGACAGCTAATTAACAATTGTTAATCTTAAAAACAATTAACATTAGTTTTAATAGCATTTATAAATTAATTACCAAAAAAAAAATTCTATTAAAGACGTCATCGATTTGAAAGATATTAAACTATAATGTGATTTTTTTTTGTTTAATCAATAACTGTATCGCTTTTCTCGACGACTGTACTAAAACTGTGCATTTAAAAATTATTACTAGATCAAATTTCGATAGATAAATTAGTTATTTCAAATAAGAACATATCTATTTTTACTGATTAGAATAGCACACTGGTGCTAAAAAACGCGATTTCTTAGCTTATATGCAAAGTAGAGTAAACTTTCTAAAACACTATTTAATCCAATTCATTATTAATATTAACCAGTAATTATGAACAGATGTATCAAAGACTACATTTTTAGAACGTCACGATCTATTAATTTTAATTTGATTTCGGTGGAACAAGTTGCTAATCAAAAAACTATCAAAGCATTATATTCTAGCTATTCATTTAAAAGCTACATTTTAGGCCGACAATCTATCATTAATACTTTTGTAAAAAAATATTAGTTAAAGCGAAAAATAACTACAATTTTAAATCACTATTTATTGATAAAATTTCCAACTTCACTAACTAATGGTGGCACTGCAAGATATTATCGACATATTCAGATAATCAGTCCGCCTTTAAATGTTCCTAAACTTTTTACAAGAAGGAAAAGTAGATAATTTGGATATAATTATAAAATCATTGATCGATATGCGACACTGCAAAAGTAATCATTTCAAGCATTTAGGTATGTAGAAGAGAAAACTAGGAGTTAATTTAAAAATAAATAAGCGCGACTGTACACGCCTAAGATACTCCGAGGACGATTACGAATCAAATGACTTAACTCTTCACAATCCGTCCAGCCGTTATGGCTACGGGAGGTCAATGGAAAACATGCATACATTCTTATCACACATACATAACAACATTAATCTCTTCTCAGTCGGATGAACTAACGCGGAATAATATAATAAAGTGGAAGGGTTTGAACGCGCTGATCTCAAGAGCGATCACTCAGATTTTAATATTTATTTTTGCATTTAACGGTCCAATTCTTAAAAAAGTTATCGGTTATTTAACATTACATCACCGTGGCGAGTGATACCGAGGGGGCATAGTTGTTAAATATTCCTTATGAAGAACTAAACATCAACATAAAAGAGGATGGATATTATAACGCATATTATAATGGCAGAAGGCTACAAACAAATATTGCTAACAGCTAGAAGCTTTACCTTTGTAAGATTTGTATAAATGTTTTTTTTATACGTAATTGGTGATAAAATAAGGGTACCAATTATTTTCAATTAATCACAAAAACACACTCAAAAAAGTTTTTCTTACTAAAAAAAAAAATTAAAATTCATTCACGCACCAAATTTCGGAAAATTGCAAGTAGAGTTATTGAGCCTATAGATTAGGAACGGTAGGCAGGACTGATATGTCTGATTATGTTTTGGTGAACAAATTTCGGTTCAGCATGCTCGACTTATATAAGAGAAGCGTTAATCAAAATGGTTGCCGTAAGCCAAAATTTATTCACCACTCCTACAACACTGAGTCAAATACATTTCCTTAAGTTACGTTTTAAATAAATTATATTAAGAATCGCCTCTACGAATATACAAAATTAATACAAAACTTACAGTACTAATACGAATTACATCACAGTTCAATAAACAAGTTAGCGTTAAAGAGTAGAATACAGATTAAAATAATTTTAATTAAGAAAGGAGGTTAGACAGAAAAAAAGTTTAGGCAATACTTAAAATTATATCCGTAAAACTAAAAACAACAATTTGGTGAGTTGGTTCAGGGTACATTTCGATTTTTAGGAACATACACGCACGTACACCCGGCAATGGTGACCTTTTAAAGGTTCTATAGCTCCTAAATACTTAGAGATTTAAAAAAAGGAAACGAGAGTTCAAAACGGCCACTCAAATACTCTAGAAAACAAATGAATTCATAATTTACAATTTTTTTCTTTTTCGATCGAGAAAATGCAAAATCTCTCATCAGATATTATATAAAAAGGTCACTTACTACTATCAGGGTAAAAAAGCTACGTTATTTAAAAAAGTTATGAAAGAATCTTGAATAATAACATCAGGGGTTTTAAAAATACTGTCTAATTGCAGTGTACTTATAGATAAGAGGGTAAGCTAAGTTATTTCAAGACAAGATAATGTATGAAAATCGGTAAGTTAATATTGTATTAAAATATCACTTTATTAAGATGACAAAAATATAGTTTCTAATGATGTTACTAACTGGTAATGAGCATTTTTCTTTTTGACAACTTTATCATCATAAGAACGTTAATGTTTTTATAGTGAATATATATTTTAAGAGATTGTACGTTGTTTGAGATAAGGCGAGGAGATTTCTGTCGCGTTTGTCCCACGCTGTTGCGGTGAGAAGCGCCCAGTCTACGGGTAGGACAGTAGCGCCTGCTGCGGCCACGCGATCTTGGCGTCTATCCTCTTGTAGGCCAGTATAAAGTTTTGCCCGCTCTTTTCTGACATCACCTCTTGCGGGCAGTCGTTCTCGTTCAACATTGTTTCTGCAATAAAGTTACATTGTAATGTTCACTTCACAAACTGCATATCTATTTTATTCATTTTTTTAATTTGCATCTTTATAGTGTTTAGGAAATGCTTTTATTTCAAAAAGGTCAGAGGCAGGCATATCCTTAATTGCGCCCGGAATAATGTTAGATGCTGCTCTAACAAAAAAAGAAGCTTGCACTCGAGGTAACGCGTCAGACGCATAATTCAATTCGGCTTTCCATCCCTAGGTTTCTTTCTCTTTATCTAGTCTCTTTAGTAGTCTTTGTCTAAGATAAAGTTGGGCAAAACATCTGCACTTATCGATATAGCTAGAGGTGATGTCTTGACGTCAGTTGTACCGCTCACCTTGTCCATCATGCAGTGCGAAGAGCGCGTAGTCCTGCGGGTTGGTGATGGCGGCGGCGTGCGCCAGCGCGCGGCACAGGTCGCGAGCGCGCGCGCCCGGCCGGCACGGCAGCGCCA
>DWLR01003012.1:0-14273 GCA_018246295.1 Papilio alexanor hazarajatica | reverse complement strand
CTAAATACACCAATGTGAAAGCCAAAAACAAAACAAAAAAAGATTCAATTTGTAACCAACACCGATGGCTTTTTTTTTGTTGAATGTTAAGATTATACATAAATTGAATTGTGTTATTACAACAGAATTGCACTGTCGAACGCATCAGAGAAGTTTCATAGATCTATAGCTTGATAATGAAAAAACCAAAGTGTTGTTTCATTTATAGTAGATTTATAAAGTGCAATCCAAATTCAGGTAACTTTAGCTTTATGCGTTTATTTTGTGTTGCAAGCAAAAGTGCAGGCGCTCTTTCGAAGCCGGGAAAGGCGTACAGACAATTACATGAATATGATATCGTTGCTCAAATCTTGTTTCGCTCGCGTTAAAAATGATGAAATCGTTACACAGTTGATACACATTCATTCTAAAGTTCGCTGTTGTCCATGCTACTATGTGATTATCATTTTGCACAATGCTTTAATATTACAGTCTAACTCTAATGGATTTTGTCTGCAAACCTTATATACTAATAATATACAGACGGACCCACGGCTATGCCACACTTTATGCTCCAAAAAATATCAATGGATATTTTACTGGATGAAGATCTTATTGTATTAAGAAAAGATTTAACTGCATTCAAAGAATTTAGAAAATCGTCTGCTTGATTCAATTTAAACGCGCAAAAAAAATTACAAAAAATGTATTTTATATTAACGATGGAAAGGGTTACACAAAAGGATTATTCTATTCTAGATAACGTAGCTTATTAAATGAAAGGCAGATCATGAAATTTAACACTTCGCCCGTATCATTGTATGTAATGGAATCTTGGCACCCTGTCAATCACTTCAAGACATCAGATTGATTTGAAATTTTGCACTTATCAAAGACAAATGACAATACTTTTTTATGACAGTCTGGCCATTACCATTATTTATTTTAAGATTGAGAACAACGCCATCTAGTTACATATTAATGTAGCATATTACGTAACAAGAGCTGCGCTTTTTTAATGCTTTAAAACTTGATTAATTTGATAAAAAACAATGAACTGCATGATATCGAAAATATACATAAAATTACTAAATCAGATAGTTTATGTGCGAGGACTTTTTAAAAATCCCCAGTAGCTAAGGTAGGTAAAATGGTACATTTTCGGTAATCTCCTCACGGACAAGAAGTTAAAACAGTTTTACGTGAGGAGGAATTAGGAGAAGTTTGAATTTGAGACTACGAAAATTTTATTTGAAAAATTAAATTTTGAAAAACTGCGAAAGGTATGTTTAACATTCTTACAGGGATGCAACATGCAAAAATGTGTGAACTCGTAGCTCTTATCAGTCTAGCTACATCCATAATTATGAAAGCGTTAGCAAATGAGGAACAATAAAACAGATATAATTATTTCATTACATTTACTACTTATAATTATGTCGGTACACAATAGCAACTCAATTTATTTTCTCTTTTTACTTTCTTGACGGCTTCCTCCCATGTCTTCTAGTTGTTGTTTAAGGACTAAGAGTTCATTGTCGGGTACATAACGTATTTCCTCATGATCTACTGTGTGTTCATGGACATTCAAAGTGCAGCCTTCAGGCAAGTATGCCCTCGCCACCCTAAGTAAAGTGCCCAGCGCCCATGCGGGTACATCCACCACCTGTTAAAAAATATCAAAATTACATTGATTTGTAAGAAGAATTTAAAAAGAACTAACATTTGAATTGTAATTATGAACAAATTGCATGCACTTATAAGTTATTATGTTTTTTAACACGCTTATATCTGCTTCCTTAGTGTGCAATGTACTATTTTCAGCATAACTTCCCACCACTTCAAAACATCAGGTTAAATTGAAACTTCAAAGTTATCAAATGCCAATAAAAAATATTTTCCATAATTTAGTTCTGACCAGGATTATCATCATTTATTTTAAAGCCACCTATTGACAAATTAAAATAACAAAATACGTAATTTTATTGGAGACGGTATATAATGTCAATTTATTTTTATGAAAACAAAACTATATAAAACATGACAGTATTTTATGTAAGCTATACCAAATAAACCTTGTTGATACTTTATTTTTAAATGTATTATTATTTTCATCCAAATGACCTTAAATTGGATTTACATGCATGGAATAAGAAAAATGTTTGCAAGACAATGAAGCTTTGTATCCACAATAATGAATATACAAAATTGTAATATATCTCTTACTTGGACGTTTCTTTCATAGATGTTAAGGTTGTACTCAGCGTCTACAACAGTGCCTCTAGGCTTATATCGCTGTACTTTTAATTGCTGTGCAGGTGTCGCCCAACTGTGAAATAAAAAAGAAATTATTATTTATTTGCCATTTGTAAAATTTAAATAAACAATTTCTAAAAATCCTTTCTTTGTATCTACAATACTGAAGGAAACTTTGTGGATAATGTAATGGATGAATAGGTTTAAATACTAAACAGAATGGTCCAGTACTGTTATTATGTTCAAGCCTAAGAAAGCAAAATTACTATCATAATATGCTGAAGTCTAAACACTAAATTAAATTGCTGGTAACTTTTGTAATTATACTTTTGTGTTTACATTTTTTTAAATAAAAAAGTGGTTTTCTAATACACTATATTTAAATTATTTGTAAATAACATTCTTATTAAAAAAAACTTTTATAACATGTTCATGTGATCAATTATTTTAGCAGTTCTATTATTTTAAAGACATGATCTGTTATTTTACATGTTTAGGAAATAAAAAAAAGCCTATATACCATTCATCAACTTGCAGACCCATTATGTCTGCAACACGATGTACTTCTGCTTGGCAAGCTTCTAACACTGCAAAGTCATAGCCTTTTAACTGCAAATTTAAGCAATCATACACTGGTTCATCTGGTTCCATGCTCTGAAATAATTAAAATTGTTTTTTTAATTCCCATTTTACATTTTGCATAAATTTATTTATGTATCTATCTTGCACAGACTTACTATTAGATAATCAGGTTCATACAAATCGGTTTTAAAACGCTTTTGATGGTTTTGTATAGATGCTGTTGATCTAATAATCTTGTTTGTTTTTAACATTTGTTTTATTTTACACTGTAAGATAATAAATTGGAATATTAAGACACAAAAATAAATCATAAAACTAGTAATCCTAGAACTACAACAGATTATTATAAATACGTACTAGAGATAAAACTTTTGAAGAAAACATTTTTTTATTCTTTAATGTGAAGGCTTAAAACCTAATTAAAATTTTTGCGCATTTAGGTTACTTTCAGCAAAACAGAGCTCGAAATTGCTCAAATCCTATCAGGCATTTGACAAAGTTGTCAGTTTTATTGGTAGCATTGTCAAACAAATGTTGAATGTTTAATTTAATATGCCAAATTATGACATTTTATTAAACCTGTAATCGCAATCGTGAAAAAAGTAATAAAGTGTAATAATAACTAATAGTCGTCGAGTATAGATAAACGATATTACACAGTTATAGCAATGCGAGTGAAACAGATATATAAATTAAATACAATCATCATCTTCGTGAACATTTTTCAGCAAGGCAGCTCTTTGATGAACGGTTAATTTTTCATAATGAATATGCAAATAATGCAAAAAGGCTTACCTAGCTTATGACTTCAATTTAGATAAATTGTGAATATTAAGAAAAATAACTTTTTCTTCAGTTTTTAAATGGCAACAATCTTCCCCGTATTGTCAGATGATGGGTAGTGTAATAGGTATTTTAATGCCTTTGTAAAAGCACTGTATTTTAGGTTTTACATCTCTTTTATTCTGCGTTGTTAAAATAAATGGTGAATTATTAATCGCTCCATTTTCTTCTGAGGCTATGGCATCAACCGGCAGCACTCCCTTTCCTAAATGGCAGTTGGCTATCCTTCTTGGTGCGCCCTTGGCTATCGGCCTAGGTTACTTGTATCTAAGAAACAGATTAGAGGATCCCGAGAAGAAGAAAGTGGCAGACTTAAAAGCGAAAACTACAATTTCTCTGGATAACGAAGAGAATAATGCAAAAGCCGCAGAAAGTGCTATCGACCGTGCAATGAAGTTAAAAGGCGCCGGGAACCGAGCTTTCCACGCAGGAGAATACGATAAAGCAATCGCTCTTTACAACGAAGCAATAGAGGCTTGCCCTCCAGACCATACTGTTGACTTGGCAACATTCTATCAAAATCGTTCCGCCTGCTATGAAAAGCGCGAAATGTGGGAACAGGTAAAAGAAGATTGTACTTTTGCTTTAAAATTGAACGAAAAGTATGTAAAAGCATTTTTACGTCGTTCTCGTGCGGCTGAGAAAAGTGGCGATTTAGTTCTTGCACTAGAAGATGTAACTTCAGCTTGTATCCTTGAAAGATTTCAAGTACAAAGTTCTTTGGTTAATGCAGATCGTATTCTTAAGGCATTAGGAAGACAACATGCTAGAGAGGCACTCGCTAAACGACAGCCTGTGATGCCATCAAAGCATTTTATCAAGACTTATTTCTCTGCTTTTTCTGAAGAGCCTATTACGAAGTTCCAATTGGACGACAATGCAACTGGTGGTTTTGTTAAAGCTAAAAAAGCTCTAGATGCCCAAGATTATGATTCAGTTGTTGATGCTTGTACCGAAGAATTGGTAGGTGATGGAAAATACAAATATGAGGCCTTGCTGTTACGTGCAACATTTTATTTGCTTCTTGGTAGACATGATGAAGCACAAGCTGATCTTGCTAAAGTTGTTGACAGTAATGCATCATTGAAGGTAAAAGTAAATGCTTTAATTAAACGTGCATCCCTCTTTACTCAGTTGGAAAACACTGAGCGTTGCCTGGAGGACTTTGCGAACGCGGCTAAACTGGATCCGGGCAACTCTGACATATACCACCACCGTGGCCAAGTGTACCTGCTGTTAGAACGAATGGATGAAGCTACAGCTGAATTTGCAAAGGCAGTTGAACTAAACCCTAACTTTTCTATAGCGTACATCCAAAAATGTTATGCCGATTATAGACTTGCTCAGTTACATAAAAACGTTGGTGCTCTTAATCAAGTACGTTCAGATTTTGAGCGGGCTTTGGAAAAGTTCCCGAGATGTGCAGAAGCTTACATTCTGTATGCCCAAGTGTTGTCTGACCAGCAAGAATGGGGCCGAGCTGAATCATTATTTGACTCCGCTCTATCTGTTGATCCAGATAATGCTGCGTTGTATGTTCACAAGGGACTAGTTCAGCTGCAAAAGAACACAGATTTTGATAAAGCTGTTAAGTTAATTAACAAAGCTATTGAGATGGATGAGAAATGTGACTTTGCATATGAAACTCTTGGAACCATAGAAGTACAACGGTAAGGCTTATATTCCACTTTTAAACTTAATTTTTTTAACTTGCAGTTGTTTATAAACATTTACAATTATACTATATGTTTTCTATTATTTGCTATATTCTTTCTGTGTATAAAAAGATTAATAAATGAAGAAAGTTAAACAGGTTGTTTACTATGGATGCTGTTATTTTCATATAAATGTGTTGTACATGTACAATGTTTAATGAAGTGATCCTTATTAGAAGTGTGACCAACCAATTAAATAAACAAAACATTACTCATACATTGTAATTTACACAGAATATAAAGATCACAATCTATACAATTGAATTTTCTTTGAACTAAACTTTTATATTAATTTAGGGTAACATCAAATTACTTCCTTGTAAAACTTAATATTTTGATTTAGTTTCTTTTATATTATTGTACAATGTTTTCAAATGTTTCTATACATCAAATTTTTAAGAGATCAATCTTTTTAGAGATTATAAAGATTATATAATACTGTTACCATAATAGTTTTCATATATTTAAAGTGAAATTCTTTGAAATGCTCTGAAATATGTGTATGAAATTTCTGACTAGATAACAGTTATCAGTAGATATTTAACTTGACAGTGTTATCTTTCATACTTTATCGATATTAAGTGGTTGTATTGTAAAAAGTTGTAATGTATAAAATGTTTCTCAGTAAAAAATATTATGTTTTCCAGAGGAAACTTGAGAAGGTCATTGGAATTATTTGAGAAGGCGATTGCACTGGCCAAGACGGAACTGGAAATGACACACTTATTCTCCCTAAAGGATGCTGCAGCTGCACAACTTAAAGTGTCTGAACGTTGGGGTCTGGATTGGACTGTAAGCTAGACCTGTCCTACATCCAAACAAAATGCCACGAGAATAACATTATTTTTTAATAAACAAAATTGACTATTTAAAAAAGAGAAAATTTAAATTCATGTTGACATTTATAATGCAAAATTTTACCTAGTTAAACAAATTTAATTTTTATATTCCCAGCGTAAAAGATAAAAAATATGTTAGCACATAGACATTTGAATTAAATTAACTATTAATTCAATTTTGTGGTACAAATTGTAGCTAAGATAATGCATTTAATAAATCAATTTATGGCTAGAGAAATATATTAAAAAAGAATCATTTTTGTTCAATGACTTAAAATTAGTGTTTCGCCATTGCATGACAAAACCTTGAGTAGCAGCATTTTGTCAAGTCTATGCTTACCGGAATGTAATTCATAACATCAATGTCATGTCAACATAACAGTTTATATTATGTTGCTTCTTAGTCTGTCAAACTATTGGTGTTAGCTGAGGAAATAAAATTACATCAATTTGATAAAAGTTAATTTATTAGCAATTGTTATTTAAATTTATTAATTCAATAGCCTTCTAAGACTTGTGCTGTGTAAATATAATTTGTTGAGATGTCAGTTTTAATGTCTTGTTCATTTGATTTGATTACTACATATTAAAATTGAATGAAAAATAGTGTTATTCTCTTGTCAGTAGATACATTGCTTACAGAGTCGCCTCAAACTCGCTGTCTTTGCAATTTAGTTGTGTCATAAATATGTCATTGTTGTAATGACAATTCAACCTATCCTAGTAGGATTGTACCTGTTATTTCTTAGCATGTATAAACATAGAAGCACAATATGCAAGCATTTAAACTAAATTTCTTATAAAATTGACGACATTATTACTTTTTGTTCTGATGTCATGTTTTTATTAAACTCTCTTATTTATTTTTAAAGAAGTGCCTACTATTATCTAAACTACATTAACATCTTGTTAATACTGATTTTGGCTAATAAATGGACAAATAGTAACAAAAAAAAGTTATTTTATATTCCAGTTCTATGACTTGATAAACAATAATTTTGATATTAATTAAAAAAAATATTTCGAAGCACTAGGGGCTGCGATTTAATTTTTATATTTGTTTGTTTTTTGGTAATAAAAGTTGAATAACAAAGTTCTGTATATGAATGAAAAAGTAATTTAATGTCAATTTAATCATTGAAGGTAACATTCTATGTGAGCAATTTACTTATTGGTTATTTGTTTTAATTTGTGTGAGTAGAAAAATGCTGGTGAGAAAATAAAGATTTAAATGTTGTTAGTACTGACGCAATTTATTTCTTTTTTTCGATTTTCGATACTTTAAGCAAACTTCGATGGTTACGATTCTATCAAATGACGGTACATATTGAAGGTATTGAGGAATGAATGACAAATATTGTTCACATAATCTAAATTTACCACATGTCAGAATTTTACTCGCATTAAATATCGATTTAATTTAATCGAATGAAACGCGTGCCATACAAATTAAAGAATGTCCAGACTCGGTGATTTTCCCATGGAAATATACTTGAGTTTTCGGTGAGTGCATCAAAAGTATGTTTTGTTTTAAAGTTTCAGCTCAAAATAAGTTTTTTATTATTATATAACCATACCAAGCTGCCATTAACATACAATGTTTTGGAGTATCTATGTTATTAGTATTTGTAAGGTTCATGGGCATTATTTGCTCCAAGAGCTGGCACATCTGCATTTAAAACCATCATTTTACTAGCTATTAAAGTGGTGTGTGCGTTTATTTTAAATTTTGATAATAATTGTTTCTGTGTAGTTAGTGTATTTCTGAACGAATTGTCTCTTAGGTGGAAAATTGTATATTGTGCAAAGTATATAAATATATGTAGTTAATAATTTATGTATATATTATCTATATATTCCCGAAATATTTTAGTAATAAATGGGTCATCGTACACTGTTTCAATTGTTTAGCTTAAAGTAGTACGTTGTAATAGATGTAGCAAGTATTTGTCTATGGTATAGAGGGCTTGTGAATAAACAGTGCCGGTTACAAAGTACATACATTTTGTTTGAAATTTTCACCCTTCTTAATAGGAAAGAAAACCAGAAAAAAAAAAATTGGCTATCATAACTATCTAAAATAAATTAAAACTAAACTGTATAATGGGTATTAAATATTTGTGACGTATGTGATGAAATACATTATAAAAAAACATACTTTTATTACAATTAATTTTTATCACAATAAATTTGTTAATCTGTTTATTTTGAATATTTCGTCATCTGTACGTAAACAAACCAATCGTATGCAACGGTGAGTCGTTTGCTGTTGTTCCTTCAAATCTTTTATGGTGGCGGTTATGTGAGTTAAAAAAAAATTTAAGCAACATTAGTCAGCGTCTACTGAAAGTCTGATGTGTGAATGTATGAAATTGCTATAAGGTTAGGGAAGAAGGAGGAAGCATAATTCAAATAAGAAAGAAACGAAATTTCTACGAAATAGCAGATTCTACATTCTTATTAAGCTACAGGCTTGATTTTAAGGGAGCTGTCGCAGCGAATTAACGTCTTTCGCATAAATAGTTCGCTTTCGCGTTACAGTGCATTAGCGTGCATAAAAACAAAGGAGTTGAAATCCTACCAGTACATTTATCAAGTCTTAAATAGTTGTCATGAACAGATTTACTATTATACTGTTGAAGGCAGTTGTCAAAACCTGTGATCTCATACTGCGAGCTTTAGCTTTTACCTTCTGTTAAATTAATTTGATTTCTTACTAAATAAATCCTGATATGTACCTTCATTTTGATCAGATCACCAATAGAACACGTTACCCATTTACTCGTATGTAATACGGTTGGCGACACTCGAAATTATTTGCCAAAGATCATTTAGAATTCGCATTTGCATATTCAAGTTTTATTGTATATTGTCTTTACACGTAGTCAAGAAGATTTGATTGCTCCATAAACTCTATTGCGCGTAAGTCGACGATTCTAGATAATGATGCGCTGCGGAGATATTGGAATCACGGTGAGTTCGGCAGTGGCAACGTACTAGGTGCTTTAAGGACGATGAAAAAAATGTCCACGATTTTCAGATCAATCCAGCGACTTGTCACCACTTGATGCATCGCGGACAAGCAAAGATTTTGTCACCTGTTTAATATTGGGTGGACGACGTCCCCGATATCTCCAGTTCGTGTCATTGCCCGTTGATGTTTAGCGTACAACGAAAATAAACAAAGAAGTCACCGATCTTTTTACCATGCAAATGAGATTATCACCCCTTACTGTTTAGGCCCCGCGGTGGACCGCGACCGGTTGGCGCAGTGGTAAGGTACGCCGCAGGTCGTGGCTTCGATTCCCATCCAGGACAAACATTTGTGTGCATGGACATATCTGTTTGTCTTGTGTCTGGGTGTAATTATCTATATATTTATGTATTTACAAAAGAAAAGTAATAATATATGTAGAATATCAGTTATCTAGTTTCCATAGTATAAGCTCTACTTAGTTTGGGATCAGATGTCCATGTGTGAATTATATCCTAGAGTATTATTGTTTAGGCATCCTTCATTGTCCATGACTAAAGTCTGTGGACTATTCGCATAGGCCAATAATATATTAGTCCCTCCGTCCGGAAATATGGTATACATTGCAAACAAAAATCATAGATTATCGTGAATATAGAAAACAAATGACAACATTCATTATATTATTATAGTATATATTAAACGTAATATAACCTAATATAATTGACATGTCATGTTCTTCTTGGTTTAAAAGTTAACGATCAAATATCAGTTTTTTTTATGATAATTAAAATTGGTACTGCTGCAAAATCAATATGGAAAATTCCGAAGAAGAATTGATAAACTTAAAAAGAATAGATTCCAAATATAAACAGTTGACCACAAAATAACGTCATGGTATCATAGAAAAATTATTACATACAGCACATGAAAGTGAACAAATAAAAAAGAAGCGTACAATAAGACCAAACCATATTTTAATAAAATTTAGAGAGTATTGTAACAAAATATTATTTTTTTTTAATTATAGTTCTTCTAAAATAAATAATATAATATACTTGTCATGATAATTTTTAGTTTTATTGTATTTATTTTGCAAATGTATACTATATTTCCGGACAACAAAAATCGCGAAATGTATACCATATTTCCGGACGGAGGTAGTATTAAAAATGATTTTTCATCGTATCGAAATGTGCTCTATGGATTTTAACCATTAGCATACGCAGTTTTATTACTCGCTGGTGTGATGTTTCTCAAACATTTTAAGTTTACTTATTGTCCTGATTCTTTCCCCAAATATATGTACGACTATAAGTTGAACTCCTAGAACAATGAACGCCTTATTTTTTGGATGAAAAATTGATAGCAATATATGATATTTGTCTATAAATTTTTCTCCGATTTAGTGTTTAGAAATATTTTAAAATAGCATATAATTTTATCATTATCATTTTATTATCATGCATTGAAAGTTTTTTCAAACTTACGTTTTAAAGAATTAAAATTCTAATTTTTTTTTTTAAATTGTAGTTGTTTTTCGCTAGCTTGGTTAAGTGGTAGGCGACATGAAATCGTGTTATAAAAAACGCATTGCGATCTAAGACTACGTATCCGAGAAGGGGGTCGGAAATGTGTCATTGTGTCGGAGAAATTGTCCAGAAGTTGCGTCACTAGGGCTTTTCCCTAATGAGAGTTCATTTGGTGCGAGATTAAAATTTCACTTAGTCGTTTAAAATTTCCCGACGCTACAATACATTTCTAGTTTAACATTGTGTTACGTTATACACACAATGAATACGGTGTTACTTATATGCAGTATAGGTACAGTGTACCAGTGTTGCCATTTTATCGTAATGTAATCTTTTCTTCCTCGTGTGTTTCACTATTAATAATTCTCTTGTAAGCATCTCTCAATGATTCGCAATAGTATGGCAAAAAGTTGAAGAAACGGAAGGTTTCGATTATTACAAGTGTTAGATAAGCTCGTTCGTCTTGGCTATATGCAGCGAAATTTTCAGCTTATAAAAACGATATAGACGTCCACGATTTAACGTTTTTTGTAAACGCCATTTTTTTACAATATGTTGTGCGCAGGTAACATCATTAATTGTTGAAAAAAATATCAGGGATATTGGGAATGAAAATGTGTGATGAAATATTCAAATTTCTTTTATGAATTTAATTCGATGTGTTTGGTTTTTCCGGATGTTATTACTGATATAATATTTATGTATGTAACTTATGCATTATATAACAAATACAAGTATAATCAATTGAAAGCTAATAAGGTGCTGTTACTTAATTGAATATCAAGCCTTAAATGGCAGTCAATTGAGCAATTAAATGCACGGATCACGGTCGACAATTTATTTTAAAAAAGGATTGCATTCCAAATTCGTAACATTTTCAAAGTAAGTTACGTAAGTAAGCTACATGTGCACAATAAGAAGACCTAAATTCTATGATGTCGCCGCGGTCTGCTGGTAATGGTTGCAAGAACGTTGACGTGAAATAATCTAACTCTGCTTGCTATAGAAACCACGGTGTATGCGAGGAGTGGAGGCGTGAGTAGGCTGCGTCCCATTCCACGCGAGCCTCATGTGCTATGCATGCGTAGCACTTATTTAACCCAACTTACACAAATGCATATATATATATATATATATAACACTACTAAAACATGCATGTGTATGACTGTAGAAGAGGTGAGAGGGGTGTGCCAGGATCACGCCAAATGGCAAGCCGTAATCTCTGCATGCCCCTTTGGGTAACGGGCGGGATTATGTTATTGCAACGGTAGTCAGTACGGGAACATCACAAAATAATGTCTTATGTAGAAGAGTGAACTTCGACTCGTATTTACATACAATACCGAGTAATGTAGCGAAGTTTTAACCATAAGCAAATATATCTAAAGAAAAGAAAATCGGAAAGTTGACCTCTATCTTACGTGTAAATTTAATTAACGATGGTAAGTCATTGCGATATCTTTAGCTATTTCCTGTCAGACGAATGAATTAATTTTGTTGTATTAGTCTCAAGTTTTATAAATTCAATAAGCACAGTATTGGGTATATAAAACAGGTTTTAATTTTTGAATTTTGTGATGACAAAATATAGAAGTTTTATAAAACAATACTGAAACATCTTAGTACCTCTGCTCGTTTTCATATCTGTAAAAATATAATTAATTACCTTTAGCCTGGCTATTGACGAAGCATTCTATGGAATAATTTTGTTTTCATAGGTAATGAGAAGCTGTTTTATAGCGTGTAGAAGTATTTATCATTCTTCCTTTTTTAAAAATTATGTACATAATTATAATTTGTAACTTGCGAGGTACTTATTTTTTATTGTTCCTATACGCATAAAGCAATCTTATTTTTTATTTAAATCCAACATTTGTTATATTTTCTTCTAATATTTTACTGTTCTGTATTTTAAAGCAATTCTCTTCGTCGTCCGTCGAAACGTTAGCGAGCTTCTGTAACGTAACACTTTTGTCGTGTGACGTGAATTTGAATCGAATACGTTTGAGTTAAAACCGGCACTTGGGCCACTTGTCGGGAGCAGTAGGCTCGTTTGTATGGTGAACAAACGAGTTGGGTGGCTGGTGCGTGGTCTATGGGAGTCTGCCTTAGTAATACAGTGATGCGGTTAGACGCGCAGTAGACGCCGTGCGGGCAACGCGCAAACTTTGCACACCAGTATTCCGCGATCGCGTTCTGTCAATGTGCTGCGTATGGACGTTTGTTTCGAATTATACAACTGAATTATAATGTTTTGGGTGAGTGTTTTTTCTTATTGTTTTATCTTTTCAAGATTTACCAAAATAGTTTTAAACGTATTTAAAATGTTAGTCTTATTTTTAAGTTAATTTTATTTAAGTAAAACAAGTGTATATATTTTTTAAAATATCAAAGCTGTGTAAAAGAGCTATAAAATAGTTTAGTTACTTTATTTTAACTGAATATTTGATTTTGATGCCAGCAAAACCCAAGAAATATTGAGTACTATAAATTACAATGTACAAAAAATATGTTAAAAAGACATCAACGCGCGTACATCAATTTCGTAGATATTTAAAAAAATAATAAATATTATGTATATGTCACAATTTTTGAACTAGTCAGCTTTTTATAATGTATAAATGTTTGATGGTATTACAATACAAGCTATAGTTTGGAACAAACTTCTATTTAATGCTAGTAGCACTTTAAAGGATTTTGTTTATTAATTTTAAGATATTTAATTATATTATATATAATTTTAAGATATTCCAATTTTGTTTATTAATTTTAAGATCAATATCAACATAAGTAATTTAAGTAATAATAGGTCTATAAAGCGGAGAGATAGAGGAGAGGAATTCTGCGTGCTGTATCGTCATGCCTGTGGGAAGGGCTTTTTTTATAAATTTAATAAACTTTATAAGAAATCACTAGATGGAACAGAATTAATACTTGGTAACATTTGTATTGAGAGTTGGTTCCGTGCACTGTTTGAATGTTCTTCCAAAAAGAGCCTTACATAATTCCTTGGTTCAAAATTATATTGGATAAGAAGAGAAATGTAATTATATCTTTTGATATGAGATTCAAATAAGAACCAGCGAATGAAAGTTTATAAAATTTTACTAGATGATGTTAGCTAATAGAAAATAGAATCACTACGATTTTGTGTAATTTTAAACTGTAATTTAGACAATAGTGGCTGTTTATTTGCGGCGCATCGAATCTATGAACTGAAAGTTGGATGTCTTAATTCATGCTGAGTTTTGTATAGAAGTTTTCCAGTTTCCATAATTTTACAGTGACTTATATTTGTAGGAGATTGGTGTGTCTCTCTAATGAAAGTTTGGGCGTAGTCGGCCACTCGGCGCCAGTAACTTTTCACGTTAAGGAAATTTTCACATCTTTTTAAAACTTTTAAAACGTTTCCACTCGACATTTTACTTCACCGTAAGCACTTGCTAAATGTTAACATTCAGTAATAGCACTTGCACAGTGATGGGCACCTTACATCAGTTGCCAAACGAACCAAATTATTAGTATTCAACAACCGCAACATCATATATATATA
>DWLR01003011.1:0-14274 GCA_018246295.1 Papilio alexanor hazarajatica | reverse complement strand
CGCGTTGGCGACAGGTGATAGAAAATGATGGTGCTTACATTATTGAGAAATAATTGTATTTAGTTCTCTAAAAAATAGAATAATCTTGTACTGTGAGATGGCGGGTTTATTAGTTGCCAACCTGATAGTATGCTTAATTTGGAACTAGACGGCGCTGTGTGAGATTATTTATTTTTATATGCATTTTATGTAAGAAAACACAACACATTAAATATATCAAACTTGTTATCTGAGTTCAATAAAGCTGTAATTTAATTTAATCATGTTATTATTCGATTCCCTAAGCTTTTCAAACTTTTGATTCACTCTATAGGTTTTGACCAAAAATTTAAGAAAATCCGCCTGTATGCGTCGCGATAACATCTTTTGCTGAATGTTTCAACGAATAAATATTTATGCTTGATGGGTTAGTAATTACTTAACAACTGGGGCCAGCGCGAAGGGAAGTTTCGAGACAGCCGTGAATACGGTTAGAGCCTTAATAGATGTAACTAATCCCGTCAGAATGAAAATGAATTTGATTAATGGATTTAATTTTAATTAATTGTATAAATTAAATATGTAATAAATTTATTTAATTACATTTATCCTGTTCCAAATTAAGACCTAAATTTTACGAACGTCGCTTACTAATAGAAGAAGGCCATTACACTATTTTATAGTATTTGTAACGGAAATGTTGTAAATTTGCGAAAGTTGTGAGATAAAATGAAACTGTAATATGGATAGCTTATCTTAAAGGGAATCTGAGAAAATGTTTCTAAATGGCGAAGTCTTTATTTACATTGCATTATTTAGCTCTTCATCTGGAACAGGGTGTAAGAAAGTACAGTTCTTAGTTAATATGGTTTAGAAACATCTGATTACTGAGCGTACATCTCCCCGTATTTATGAAAGTGACAGTACGTTTGGTATCTTTAAAACAATATCATTATTTTTTTAATTTACAACCATCTGTTAGACAATGCAAAGCACCACTTGTTTTTATTCATCGCCCTTATAATTTTGGATAAGAATCATATATTAATATTCTGGAACATTATTCACACGCGGCCATCTGATCCCAAACTAAGCAAAGCTTGTACTTTGGAAACCGGATAACTGATAGACTACATATATTAATACTTTTGTAAATACATATAAATATAAATTATTACACCCAGACAAAAGACAAACAGACATGTTCATGCACACAAATGTTTTTCCTGGGTGGGAATCGAACCCACGGTCTGCGGCGTGAGAGGCGATTATCTTACCACTGCGCCAACCGGTCAGTCTATATTCTATCTATATGTTATAGCGTACATTTTTAATTTCTTTAATTAAAGCTGTTCAGTAGTTATTTTTATGATGTAACTAGCTTTGAGCTGCCAACCGAACATCACACTCAATGGTCGGTGATTGTCAGATGCCAAATAATTATTTAGAAAAACAAAAAAATATATATTTGATACGTCTATTCTACACTTCTTGCTTGTGATACATTAGACATTAATAAAATTTATTAAAAGGTAGGTAACGTTATTTAATTAATTATAACATTAGATATTTAATTAAAAATGTTACAGTATATAAATATAACAGCTTTAAATGATTTTTCTCACTATACTGTGACCACCTGACTTATGATTTGATTGGACTAATGATATAACGCACAGTATCGTTTAAAATTCGTTAATTTAAGTAACATTAAATTCTTGCTTGAATGAGACTCCTAAAAGAAGGTATTTAAACAATTTGTGTCTGGAGCTCTTAAATAAAGGTAAAATAGTCTTTTAATTTATTCCATTCTTATTGGAACTCATTAAACCCTTAGTTAAAGGGATTCGAGTAAAGATTGTTAAATATATATTATTAATGTAACTTTATTACTTAATTAAATAAATAGGTTTGTTTTAGAAAATGCCATTTTATTTTTTATTCCATCTTATTACTTGTAGCGGATACCTATACGTAGCGGATACCTCTACGTAGCGGTCACTTAAAACCATAATCGTTATTTGTAATAAAATAAATAAGTAAACTTTAATTGATTAAGAAAATGTATAAAATTTTATTTTAGTGGGATAGATGGAGATAATTAATACAAACGCTTGCTTTAGGATTGAAGAAACAATTCAGTTTGCTATTGTACAACTGGTACCTTCATTTTGGAAGAGTAAGTATGAAAAGGATACAGATATTAAATTCTAAAAACCAATTATGTTGCAATTCCACTGCTAATAGATTGATGTAAGTGGGTAAGACATCTTTATGTTTTTAGTTTTTCAATAACTTGTATAGATATAATAATTTAATAAAGCTAATGTTAGTCGATTTTTGAATGCGTAATCAGAAAAAAAAACCAGCCTGAAATGCTGCTTCCTAATTATTTTTCTTTTCATCTTCGATAAGCTAGTACCGTAAAACGATACCAACAAAAGCCGAAGGTATTAACAGAAAACAAAGCAGTCTAAAAGAAAATTGGGAGGGTTGAACGAAGACATCATTGCCGTAATTTTCTTTGTTGCTCCTTGCTAAGAGCTTGTTCATACAGTAAACTTAACTGGAATTGACGCTGAAATTTTCGTAAGCTAAATTAAGTAATATAAATACAAACAGTAAATTAATAACATACATAAAAAAATTAAAGACCATTGTATCATTATACATGACGTGAAATTGTACTCTAATCTAGTCTAAATAAAAATACATGTAATAGAAAATAAGTTTTCATAACATAATGCCTTATATTTAAACTGTTTTAAAATAATTAAAAAAAGTACTTATTAAATTATTAATAACGCAAAAGCAATTAAATTGTATTAGTTAAATTTACTGTACATATTGAAATACAAATTGAACAAGATTGGAATTCGGTTATGAACAATGTGTGTTTACTTACTGACCCTTATCTAAAAAGTTTTCAAATTGTTGTTAAATTTCCCATAGCTGTCTAAACACTGAAGTGATTACAAAATAACGTTAATAATATTTATAGATTAATAAACATATATCAAAGACTTTTGGAGACTAAATCGAGCTTACGCGATGAGTCGTATTCGCGTGCTTCGCTACGCGACGTCTAGTGAAACGTCCGCACAGGACCGCGGGGCGAATCGCACTGAGCTCGAAGCCTCTTGACAAGACAATCTTTGGCCGTACACTGGCCCTTTTCAGATAACAGCAACTTGTGAGCTTTCACACGGATAACTGCCGGGTAGCTGAAGCTTTGTTTCTGCTTTTTTTTGTAACTAACACCAACCGATATAATTGTCAGTTTAGATAACCCTTCGAGCTTGTATACTGCATCTTTATTTTCCTTGTTTTTCTAACGTACCATACGTTAGAAAAAGAAGGAAAATAATAATAATGAAATTAATTAATCAATAAATAATAATATTTGAATTACTGCTATCATTACTAGTTCTCATATATTTCAATAGAAGTGATTAATTCTTTTTGCTAACAACATTCCTAGTAACCATTTCCCTAAGCCAACTGCGGTGCTGGAATAAGTTAAGAAATAGCGATAAGGGATAAATGAATTTCTTGAAATCAAGTAATATGTAGTTGTTCTTATTGGATAAGGATGCAGTGAAATACTTTTATAATTTTTATACATCCAATCTCATTTTGCTAAATCTAAGTGCCCATGAGTTGGACATATTGCTCCAAAAAGGCTAATAGGCCTAAAACATTATGGAATAGCGCTCACAAATTACAGGATGAAGCATAGTTAGTTAGTTGTTAGTTAGGCCACAAACGTATCGACCATCTGGTCAAAATTGCGGGTATCCACTGGCCGAGGGCGGCAAGGGACGGTTCGTCGTAGCATTAATTAGGTAGTCCTGCGTCTGCGCACGTCTGTTGACTGATAAGAAATCTAATACGATATTATCTTTTTTGTTTCTAAGCCTATCTAACTTAGTAATTGCAGTCATTAATCATATTACACTTACCATTTTGTAAGTTGTAACTAAATTGTTATACACAAATTTATTTTGTAATTAGTATGTACAAAATAAACTTTTAAATACGGATATGCAATTACATGCTTTTTTGACATTGCCAAAGATCAAACAATTTTACTCGTAGGTATACGATAACACTAACGAATAAAAATATTTGAGCTGCACAAACTTGCCTTGAAGTCGTTTACTAAAATACGTTTATTTCTTTCAGGGTGTGCATAAAAACAGGCGAATCACAAACAAGATAACACTCGCCAAGTATTTCACTGCGAGGATCTCATTTTCAATATGTTTTTATAACTTTCAGTGAGGAAATGAGGTGGTGCTCCCGGCGCTCGATGCCGACATTGTCATCATAAACCAACCGAGGTCTCTTCATAAATCCGCTCCGAATGTACCTTTATACGCATTATGCCATAACACCGAGGATTCTTTTTCGCGAAATAATTCTTTTAAAATCCTTCAAATAGCTTGTATTAGTCTACTAATCTTTTACGTGGGTATATTTCTATACTAATAATACAAAGTATTAATAGTTGTTTGTTTGCGAAGGTCACGGTTATTATGTATCCTTTCGCTGTTAAGTGATAAAATTATGACTATTTTTTTTTTGTCGTGCTTAATCCACTAAAGAAGTCTTAAAATTCGATATTCTTGATATATGATCTAAGAGCGCGTATAGTAAAATAGTTGCCTAGTGGCTAGGCCGACTCTAGCTTATAATAAAATGGCAACAAATACAAATTTATTTTAAATCAACAAATTCTGCAATACTTTTAATTACATGCATGAAATACATTTGCTAATAATTTAGATCCGTTGTATTGCGATAGGAGTACAAGTGTAACTGTTCAATAATAATTGACCTCGGTGACAGGCGAAAATAAATAGCTAACTTTTTATAGTTTTCATCTAATTTAATCTGTCTCAAATTAATATCTTATTCTGAATGTGTTAATTTACATACGAAGATCACTTAATGTCTAACGTATATTTTGTAAGTTGACATGTACGCATAAACATAATTTACATGTCAATTTACAAAAATACTATATTCCGAAAACAACATGCCGAAACTTTTCCAGAACCTGAAAGAGGTTTTAACAAATCTCATTCTACAGCGAGCGAGAATTATAATTTATGATTTCATTTCAAACCTAAACGCAAATATTTTTTCAAGCGTTCGTTGGCATTGCGCGAAATCTTTCTTGTTCAATTTTCGCCAGTCTCAACATAATAACCTCTTGTTGACAGTGTTGCCCCCGCACGGCCCCAAGCACTCCACAAGCAATAAGACAGTAATAAATGTTCAGATCCAAAGACAAGAATAAAAAGGAATATAATAAGTAGATATTGTGAATCGGTACTTGGGGGACTTTAATATTCTCTTTTGATAGATAGTATGCGATGGATTCTTTCTGGTTAGTACTTCATAGTGGCTTTGTGACATATCATTAGTACTTATCAATGTTTGTCTAGTCAAATTATTGTAAGATAGTTATAAGTTTTTATTACAATTACGGTGTTTGACGGAATTCTGGCAGCAGTTGCAGCTTACGCATGAGAAGTTTCTTCTGAAGTCACTTCTGCGCTTCGTGTGAGCTGACGGCTAACCTGCATTAATCCTCTCCACGGAGAGGCACGGAGAGGCCCAGAGAGAAAGGATTTGGTGTGATGAGTGTAATCCCTAATTTCTCTCACTTTACTTATCCACATCTGCTTGTTTGGTACAAAAGGCTGGCAAAGCTGGCATTTTTAACTCTCGAGATTTTTACGGATGTTGGTAGGAAGGTGTAAACATCAGGTAACCCGCTTACTCGCCTACTTCCTGAATAAAAATAAAATGCAAAATAACCCCTAACCCCGATGGGTACGAAACTAGTCGGTGCCGTCACCGGACAATCAGATGTGAGTTAAGCCGTTCTTAATTAGTTTATGATAATGTCTCACGAAAGTTAAAACAATGCAAAATGCAAAATACAAATAAAATTACAAGTCCTAAAAATGAAAATAAAAAAACAAACCGGAACGATAAAACAGAAGAGTGTTTCGCTTTTGAGCTTTGTATAATGCAGCACCTAGTTAAAAACGTAAATAGGTAATGAATAAATAATTTGAAAACAGAGTGAAGGCAAGTTTCTCGTCAAAGCTTCATTTCGCGCAACGTGGATTATCCATATTATCCTAAAATCTCTGAACGGCAGCCGCTTGCACAGTACACTGATCGTGACTCATATAAAATGACTTCATTTTTAGATCAGTACTTTTTATCCTAACTTTAATTTCGAATAATTACTCGATAAGGTTCTTGTACTAAGGCCATTTTTATTTCAGCGCTTTATTAAAAATTTCCTTCAGAAGGAAGAAAGTTTTTTTTAGCAATTCCACCCGGCTGTTTCGCTTAATGACTTTTGCTCGATGGTGGTCTTTATAAAGATTATCGAAGTTTAATTTTAATAAAATTACTATCGAAATTTAATAATATTACGTTTGATATGACAATGTTATTAACGAATATAGCTAAGCGAAAGAGGCATTATTTGTAAATTTGGTGTTTCCGACACGTTGAAATTGTGAATGAGGAGACTGACTCCAGACAGACTTTACGACATGTCTAAAGAAGGGTAAGATATTCGATCCGATAATTTTTATGCTTAGTTATCTGTTGAGTAATCTAGAGAAGTGTGTCGGGCCCGTGCAAAATAGTAAATCCGAAATAATCTCTAACTACCTCCGAGTTATGTGAGAGCTTTTATCTTTTTTTTTTAATAAATATAACGAGAGCTGCCTGAGTGCTCGCTGCTTCAAGTTGCACAGCACACGAGTAACTCGATTTTGATCTCTGATGAAAGCGTTAATTAAATCTTTAATTACATTTGAAGGCGCTGTTTTAAAGTTTAAGTAAAAATGAACAAATATGAAAGTTGCGGCTCTACGAATTGTAAACGATGGAATATATATATAGTTTTCTATAGTTTATTAATATAATTTAAATTAATGTTTATTAATATTAATGCAAATGTATTTATTATCTACGTATGTATGTATTTCTGTGTACTGAGTTATTGTAAAAGTAGTTTTAAATTTGTTAAGATATTTAAATATTCAAAAGTGAAGAAAGTTATTTGAAGGTAATTACGACACAAATAATTGTTAACGTTGCGCACGATACGTTTTTTGTTTTATTTGTTCGCTTTCCCCACAGCAATCTTATGTAGTTGTGCTAAATTAGTTTTATCTTGGCTATAGTTAGTAGCTTTGGAGGATCATTCCTGCCATTTTTGAGACTTAGACACTAGGTGAAAATATGATTAATCTCTCTCTCTCTCTCTCTCTACTGACTGACAACGGACTGTGTGAAAAGAGTCGTAAGAGTAAGCAAATTTCCTGTGCACTTAGCTTTGCAGTTTAACAGGTTGAAATAGTGAGTTCTGAATGCATTTGAAACGAAAAGCGTTAAGGTAAAATGTTTCTAGGACTTTTTTGTCAGTTAATGGAAGTTCTTTGTACGGATATTCCGACCGGACGGGCGAGTAGAACTTGAAATCGGATTAGCGTTATCGGGCATAGACCGTGATGGAATCGTCGGAGCATTATCTTCTGCAGCGCACGGCACATTTAGACGTACTCCGCATAATCAAACTACATTATTTCATGCCGCAGTTATTGAAGCGTCCGAATTTACTATAAATCAAATTATTCTAAAAATATTCTAAATAATCTTTCTATTAAATTAGGTATTTCGCTACAAATTTGTGTGGAAATTACGTAAATGAATATTATCCTACTAAATAAAGCTGAAATTAACAACTTGCAAAGGCAAGTAGCCTTGTAAGGTTAAGATTGTCTGAACCACAAGATAATGGCGAAGTAAGCGCTGGAGCGCCCTTAGTTTATCCCGACATTGAAATGTTTAGAAGTAATGCTATTGACGTTAGATTCAGGGCTGTACAAATTAATTGTTCAAATTATTTTGTTAATATTATAAAGAGTATGTATTTCTTAAACATTTTTATTCAAAAACATGTAAATAATAAATATTCATTAAAGCATATCAATGACAATTACAAAATAGTGAATATTAATACAACATAAAATTTGTTAAAACAACAAACATGACATAAGGATATAAAATAAATTGAAATTATCGAATTGAGTTTTTTTTTTCATTTGTTATATTTTAATTCATTTCTGGAAACATTGAAATTCAACTGAACGAACAATTATATAGAGCTGCGGAGCCAGCTTATATTGTTGCAAAACCCTCTTAATTTGAAAAAAAAAATAATAATAATCTGATTAGATTTTTATTATTACTTTTAATTTTTTATTATAAACATTTTCATTTTTATTTATTTTATCAAAAACAAACATTAAAACATAGAATAGCTAAAAATAAAAAGGTTTATTTTTCCCTGCGAAGCCGCTTTATGATACAATTTATGTTGTTTTTTTTCAATAAAATTGCGAATTTTATTATTAGTATTAGTTAATTAATTATAATTTCTGTATTTCGTGTTCGATGATAATAAGAAATTTTGTGTAATCGTAAGTTCAGAGTTCTGCAATAAACTTTGACGATACTAACAATAATAGAGTTTAGTATTGTATACAAAATTCTCTTCATACAGAAGCTCTAAGCACTTAACCTTACTGGATTAAACTGATTTAGAAGCATGATGCATGCGTTTCTAATCAAATTAATTAATTCAACTGTGATGGATTTTGGCGAGTTGCTCCCCGTACGTCCGCAGTGACGTTTCTATTAACAAAATAAATAACTTTATGAAAACAAAAACATTCTACATTTTATTTATAAGAAAATCAATATACATTATGCACTACATTTTTAACTCACTTTTATTAGTTTCGCCTGTAACTATGTACACGTAACCCTTTATTTTAAATTTTACAAACTTATCATGACCATGATTAAGAACGATGACAATATATTTTCTGTAACTTTTGATCATGATGATCATTGGCTTCATCATTTATTTTGAGACTGAAGTCAACGTCACCTAGTTGCATGTTAATGTAACAAAATACATAATAAGAGCTTTGCATATATTTTTTTTTTTAGTTTTTAAAATATTGGTATCTACATACGTGTCATTTCAATGAGTGCGGACTACAACAGATAGTCATGATAGGCTAGATGAGAACATATCCTATATATTCGAATGCACACCAGACATAAAAACGAACATTGGTTGTGTGGTATTTTTAAAAAAACCTCTAGAGATATCAAATTCAGCCTCTGCGGCGTTGCAAGTATGCTACCTTTATCTATGTATATATGATTTATTCACTTATACTATAAAACATCAAAGAGTTAAATTATTTTGCCTGATTTGGACGCCTGTTGGAAGTTTGGAGTCAATCAATAAGACGTACAATTAGGAACAGGATGTTTCTATATTAAAAGAGGGGAAAAAGAACAATAACGAAGTGAATTAAGCTCGGCAAGACATTGCACAGGGATGCTGAGAGTAGTTTGACTAAGATTGATGACGTCATTTTCTTCTTCATTAACTCGTTTCGTACTGGGCGCGAATTAAGGATAAGATTTAGATTTCTGTAAGTCTACTTAGTCATGCAACCGATAGATAACTATGACTGGATTAAGATTCTAAGAATTAATAAGACGGTGATAGATGCAGATGCACGGTACAACAAATAATTAATGGAACAAAAAAAAGATTGGGCTTTTTTGCGAACTTCATCATTTGTGAAACTATTGCAAAATTTTAATCATTAACGTTTGAATGTCATTGAACCTAGACTTCTGAAGACATACTGGTAGACTTAAGACAAGCCTTGTTTCCGTTTAATGGGTTTGTAATATCCCGTGTTTTTTTTTTATTGTAAACTGATCAGTAAATTATATTCTGTATATCTAATTATGCTATAAATATTGTTTTCTAATTACGATTAATAACGTAGAGTTCGTATCCATGTTCATACATGACGTCACTCGTTTGTGCGATTGACGCATTCGACATCTTCGGTAATGACGTGTTAGCATTAACATACAATTACATGGTAACTCTATACTACGCATTATCAATGTTACTATATGAGTCAGACAGTTTAGTACGGATTGCAAAAATTATGATCAATTTTGAGGTGAAAATTCCAAGTTTGATATTATGATTTCTACATTGGACGAAGGTTACCTTAAGCAGATTCTAGAACCTTTTAGCCTTTCCATTGCCACTAATGTCTGCAATTCCACGGCCAATGTTAGTGAGGGGTTACTTCATTATAATAACGTTCACGCGTGATGTATCATCATTGGCCAAAAGTAATAAAAGGGAAAACACTTTAAGGGATGACTAACGAAATAGGCTTGTATCACCAGTAGCAGTTATAATTCAAAAGACTATATAATAACTCGATTACTCTACGATTTAATTGAAATCCTCGTTTATTTTAATGTAAGTTCACAAGACTGTAATGAAATTAAAATGTTGAATAGTAGAAATTTAAGGAAAATAGTAGAAATTTATTATTGGTAAAGGATTTACCGTTACATCGAGTTTTATGCGGATAGTATCGAATTTAATGTGTCAATGTGTGCGTATCCGAGACGTGTCTTTTAGTCGCTGAACGTTTGAAGAGCACTCAAAGCAAAGAGCCGTCCGATTTGGGAAATCAAGTTAAAGTCCGTAGCGGTTGGCACTACGGCGCTGTTATATTTTATGTATACACACTTATACACGAGTACACTTAATAAAACAGGAAGTGATGTGGTCACTTTGTTCCCGTTGGTCGCTAGGGATTCTTTTAATTCAACCAAATTTACAATTTTCTATTTAGTTTACAGTTAGTTTCCTTGGCGTTATTAAACATTAGCTGATTATATTGACACTGCACAGTTCACTTATTAATATCTATTTTAAACTACATAGAACTAACAAATATTACAAATAATTATAAACTTCAGCAGGTACTTAAGTATATTAAGGAATTGATTAACAATTGTACTGCTCTTATATGTACATAAATATATTTTTTATATTAATTTAACATACTGGAACAACTCTGATGGGGCAGTTAGTAATAAAGATTTTAATGTTAAACCTCTCTATTTTTCTACACCTCCATAGGGATATGGAAAATTATCAATATTTATGGTATAGATGCCTTTATAAGTGTTAAACTACGATTAAGTTACAATTTATTTGAAATCTTCACCTTATGCTCGATGTTACCCTACACGCCTGGTACACGAACATCGAATGCAGGCTGTAGCAGAACTCCTACTTAATACTAGGGATCAATCCATTCAATTCAACTGGAACTTTAGGAATGGAGACAAAATTTATCTATTTTGTGTTTTTTCATAATATCATATTAAATACCTTATATAAGTATATTCCCGAGGAGGGTTGGCGTCAGGCAGGCGGCTGCGCGAAAACTATAGTCAAAATCAGTAACAGTATGGTCTACAGTAGAGCTCGGGATGTATGGAAGAGTAATATATATTGTGCTCACCCTACGCAAGTGGTAAAAGGGCAAGATGATGAACTATTGACCGATGGACAGAAACCTCATAGAAAATTCATCGCCCTATCAAATTTCCCAGGTATCGTTATCCATCGACAAACGGAATAATCTAATCAAGGAGATCAATGGTGAGATTTGTTTGCACTAACTGCTTGCTAAAGTCATTTGCAATCTTATTGCATTTGGGGATTCCGATTTCCATACATGATAAAAGAACAGATTTTTTTCCTTAGTTCTATGTACCCTTTGTGTCTATTATAATAAAAATATTCAGCAACACTTGTAACTACTGTAATTATAATTACATTCATAAGCAACACTATAAAATAAATAAAGTTATTTTTGTTATCCCATTATCAAGCAATTAATTTCTTAGTACTAATTAAAAATATGATTAATAATCAGATGGATGGATTCTTGAGTAAAAAACCAAATGCCAATATAATTTTATGCTAGTATGAAATTTTTAATCAGCATATAAAAAAGTTGATAGCAATAAAGAGACCGTTTAATTTTACGCCTCCAAAATACTTTTTCTTTTAAATAGTCCACTGTATTTAAAACTGTAACAGCGAGAACAATGGACAACAAAAAACAGTTCAAAACAATTAACAGATCGCAAAATACTTCAGTTTACTACTAAAGTGAGAATAAAACGTTTTATGCATTTATTCGTTTTCAGTTTTCGTGTTATTCTTTTATATCAGTTTAGAATTTATGTCATTGATCGATAGTTAACTGAACGATTCTATGACAATTGACGTATCATGTCAACCCATCTCAGCCTATGATCGTCCACTACTGGACTTAGGCCTCCCACATTGATCGCATCATTGGGGAATATGTGCCATAATCGCCACGCTTGGCTGACGGGTTGGCGACCGCAGTATGTTCAACCGTACTAAGAAAAGGACGCTGTTGCCCGTCCTCGGTAGTCTTTACATCCAGACTCAAGACAAACGGACATGTTCATGAACACAAATGTTTATTCTGGGGGAGAATTGAACCCACGACCAGCGGCGTGAAAAACAAGCATCTTACCAACCGCACCAACCGATCCATCGTCATCGCTAATCATGTCAACGCAACAAACCTATTTTTTTTTCAACAGTCACTGTTATTCAACACACACAATTATATTTAATTATCATATCCTAACTAATGAATTTAACTTATTGTTATTATAACTTAATCAATAACGCTAGGAAAATCACAGTTGCCAATTTAATTTCTAAAGTTTATAAACTGTCGAGAATTGACCGGCAAAATTGTGAATTATTAATTCTAGTCCGATTATGCATAGTACGCATGGAGCTTTATAGTGAATATACTAGTTATTGTATTCATGTACTTATACATAGTGTTAGCAATTCGCTTAAGACGCGCTGTCCTTTGAGATGCACTTAACTTGGTGATGGACGTATAACCTGCATGATAGTAAGACGCTGTACTCCATATCTCTATTGCAATTTCCTTTTAATACCTCACTTAACATGACTTACACATATATATTAAATTATACTTAGGGATTAAGGGTATCAGTATTTCACATTACATCCTTACGTAATGTACAAATGACGATAATAATTAATTTTAATGAAAGTCTTAAGAAGAAATCTAGTAAGTAAATGCTAAGGTGAGTTAAATAAGAAATCTGTTTCTATACAGTTCTGGGTGATCTATCTATCTATGTTCTTCCGCTAACGTCTTCTAAAACTCGCAAAGGATTTTAAAACGGTTTTCATTATCACTCGGATCATTTATTTCCAATTATTTACGTGTATTTTATTATGTTGTAATTATAATTTATTATTATGAATAATTGCAATGTTTCGGAACCTCCAAGAAAGTGTTATGTATGAAAGAATTGTAGATAACTAAAATGCGTTAAAAATTATATATATATATATATAATATGACGTATGAATTGAATTAATTATTAACCGTTTTAGTAATTTTAAACATTAAATGTTTATCATAATTCATTTTATAATAAATTATTTTGACAAATACTTTAGAAGATATCAAAATAATAAAAACTATGGGCAACCGAAAAATTCAAATGCCGCCTTGAAATAGATGTTAGCGGACCGGGGTGTTGTCTCTTTCATATTGTAACCATCACCCCATCCACCTTCACACTATGTAATAAGAAGCCGATATAAAATCGACTTCAAGAATAAGATGAAAATCAAATTTTGATCTTTCTCAAGGTTTATATTTGGCCAGTGATAAATTTCATTTGTGATCGTCTAGTTTAGGATTTTGTTCTACGTTGTGTTTTCATAGTAATTCGGTTCTTTTAGGTTATAATTGGAGGAATGAATATTGACCAAAAATGTCGAAGTCTCAGAGAGTGTATATATTAAGTGTTAAAATCCCTTCGCGCTTGCAAAGGGCTCAGATAAGTAACACTTGTAAAGTGTTTACAATTATTATTTACAGAATACCCGATACAAGAGCATATTGCTCCCCTCATTTCTTTAAAAAAAATGTGGGGAGGCACACGGCTTCAACAACACATCCCGCCGTGTGCGGTGAGTGCCGACCCACTATTGCACTCCCCCCAAAGTAGGGACAACAGTCGCCCATTGGATTTCGTAACAAACACTGGCGAACCAGCAAAAGAGCCTTCGGCTCGTTGTTAGTGCGTAAGCACAAATTCAATCGATTCTCGTATGTCAATGCGTGTTGTACACTATCAAGTGTATAATAAGGCATCACCACCAAGGTATGGTCAGCACAGGCATCGGCCTGCAGAGCGCATTGTGAGTCCATTGCTCGCCTCAAGGGATGGGGTCCCACGTTG
>DWLR01003010.1:0-14277 GCA_018246295.1 Papilio alexanor hazarajatica | reverse complement strand
ACGAGCTCTGTAGCGCTTTGTACATAGCCGCGAAATTCAAAAGACAAAAAGGCGGAAGGGAGATATTTGACAACCTTTTAGAAACTGTTTCGGTATAATCAAACTGTTCTATGTTCTCCTATTAAGGCGCCCAGTGGACATTCTATGATTACTATTTTATTTATTATTCAATTGCGTTGTGATCTTTTATGTTTTTAATCGGTCGGAATCGGATTAATTTCTTTAACGAAGTATCGTGTTCGTATTTGACGCTGTTTTTCGCTTGGGTGATGGGTGTGTGATGTTTGTTTATTCAATTAATTTATTATATATCGCTTTTGATCCTCGTAAAAAGGCGAGGAAGTAGAGATCCCAGGCGAGGAGCCTAAAAACGTGCTCAACTTGCTGACAGAGGGCAATCTCGACGGCGGCGGACAGGGCGATGAGTGTCCAGTCGGTGAGTATACTCTCTTTCTCTTACTATACTGGTGCACAAGAACATGACACTTGAGTCTGATGACGTCATAGCAACGTGCTTCTACATTGTACAAAAATAATTTACCGTCGTGCTTACGTCGGGAAATAATCTAACGAGGACTGACTGTGACTCGTTATACAAAAAAGGGAATGTGCAACGTGACTGGCCAGATGCGTTGCATATCACCCGAGTCTCATGTTATTGTGCACGCCAATTATATAATTGTATATAAGTTTTTATAGTCTAAAAGCTCTTTTAATTGTATGCGTTATTCAAAGAGAAAGTGTTCGCTTTCAAATGGCGATAGTCGTTAGTGACAATCGTCAGTGAGATCAATAATAACAAAAATTGGTCATTGTTACGTCACACAGTGTAATGGGACACCCATTAATCGGATCATTTGGAATTAAATAATTTTTGAAAAGAGTATAATTTTGAATAAAATCAATTTTATTCAAATAGAGTTTCTTCATTGTGAGTTTATGATTTTTATAAATAGTACGTAACACGTATGTAGTAACTCATAAAGTTGGTTGACGGGAACAGTGTAAGTCTGAGCACAGTAAAGTAAATTAAATTACCCAAACAGATAGAAGAACTTGTTTCACTATCTAGAATCCCGCTTTGGTAGGCGACAGAGCTTTTAAGGTGGTAAATTTGAACCTACATAGTTTTTTTAGCATCCTTATCAAGAAACGGGAGATCTTTAAAACCATAAGGTTTCAAACAGTACCTTAATTTGGATAAAAGTTTTTCTTTATGTTTTTATTTACTTTCTCGAATATGACGATTAATAATTTTCGTGCAGCATTTGTATTAGCCGCGCGCAGAAGGTTTGCCGATAAGCAGCAACTCTTTCACTTTCCCACCAGTGCAGGACTGGTGGGCAGAAGACATCGCTCATTGACAACTCTTAGACAGTGCTAAGCAGTTGTACTTATTAAAGCAGTTGTACTTCGTAACAACTACTAATTAGTTGTACCAAGGTAGACGTCGGTAAACTTTCTGCTTGCTGCGGCTTGTAGGTAAATTAATGGATTTGCACTAAAAATCTGTTTTATTTCACTCTAACCATTAAAGTTTTAAAAGCAACAAAAGATCGATGGCTGTCCTGTTTAATCTTATCTAGGTTATTTAATCAATATACCAGTGTTAGGTCCGTGAGAGTAATATATAAATAGAATTAAGTTTAATATAGATTATCTTTTTCCTTTTGTTGTGTTGTTAGTGAAAGTGTATTTTTACTACTGATATTATGATAAGATGTCGATTATCTAATGATTGATGTATGATTTCGTCTTTAACACGCAATATAGATAGGGGTTGTGTTTATATATACGTTGTCATAATCTTGAGAAATGTTAATTTATGGAATCAGTAGCACGCTGTAGGATTAAGAATGATAGACTTTTTGTTAGGTGAAACGTTTATTAATGTTCAACATTCCTGAATGTCAAGCGGCAATGATTCCTGTCAAGTGTTGCCGGTACGTATATACGTAACTCAAGGCTCAATGAAATGCGGATGACAATTATTGTATAATTTATACTAATATGATACCTTATGATTTAACCGATCATTGTTTTTACGAGAATTTTATTAATTTTATGAATAAGAGATAATCGTGTAAAGTAAAACTATGCAGCATAAATATTGATTTGAGCACTACCGCGTATTCTATAACATGCTAAGTTGTTAACATCCGCTGATGTAGGAAAATTAGAGACGATACAGGGAGCACAGGAAACGGAGGTTCCTACCGACCTGTTTCCGATGGACTGATTAATTAATTATGCCAGGGAATTGTTTCAGAACGCGCTTTAGGCACGGACTCACAAATAATAGATGACATTAATTAATTAACCACAACACATGTAGAAATACATTACATACAATAAATTGTGACTCAATTTGCATAGACAGAGACAGAGATGGCAATCGCTACGTTCATTATGTCTTAAATATGATAAGGCGGTGTGCGATTTGATGACAAAGTAAATGAATACTGATAAAAAAAAACTTAGGATGGCCACAGAACGTAAATAATTAATCTGTAAACGTTTAAAAAGTAAATAAAGTTACCATTTAATTGACTTAATCTATTCAAAATGACTCGCGTAATAAACTTATAATCATTTGTCTAGCAGAAATGGGCCACGCGAAGCTGTTTGTTTCAAGGGAAAATATAATATTAATACAGTTTAAAAATAGAATGAATAAGCGCTCCCATTAACGGTCTTTTTAATGGGATATTTCCATGACTTTTTAAATATATATATATTTTTTAAATAAAAGGGAACGGTATGGTCTATTGAATTTAGATTTAAATTTTTAACTTAAGCTTGGATAAGTCTTTAGTCCTTTGGAACAAATAGAGTTTGAAATCAAATATATTTATTTCGAAAAACATATAAATTTTGCGACATTTGGAAACATCAAAGTTCGCACCTGAAACGTAGCGTGTAGGTATTCTGGTTATCTACCGGTATTATAATTCATTGTTATTTGTCATCGTCAAGAATAAACAATCAATTAAGCAGTGATGGAGTCTGCAAGGCGGGCGGAAAGGCGGCGGTTTCGTTTGATGGGGATGGGGGATGGATAGGAGAAGGAAATGTAATTTTTTCCTCTGTCTATTGAAAGTAAGCAACGCAACTTTTTTTGCAACTCCCAAATGCTTGTTGCAGATGTCTATGGGTAGCAGTCACTAAGGTGACCGTTTGCCACTTTCTAGTATAAAATAAAATTACTCATTCTTAAAATATAAGAAAAGAAAACGATTTAATTTCTAGGGAAAATGAAAAGATGGGCTAATGTGTTGAAAAACTGTTGAATTTATTTTGTATACAATAATATAAATATTAAATATAAAAGATTATTGTTATTACAGTATTTTATTGAAATATTATTATATTATGCGAATGTTGAAATCTGTTGTAGAATAAGCAGTTACGATGTACGAGTCATTGTTACTGGAATTTTCGGGCCAGACCCATAATTCTAATTTGTGCTTTTACATACAAACCTATTCGGAATCACTCATATTAATTAGGTCAGATGTTAATAATCTCGAAAACGTTCTGTTTTTACTGCAATACTTATAAATGTCACTGTTATTTTTTTCGTTATTTTAGATATACTTTCAAATATTTTTTTTTAAATCCCGCAGTACCTTTTCATATAAAATTTTTAAAAATTGTAACCGTGATTAACGCTAACGTCGAATAAGAAGAGATCGCATCATATCGAAGACGGTAACTGAAAAAAGAGAGAAAATTGTCCTTGCTTTGTTCTCTAGTTTTTTTTTTGTTAGCAATTCTATGAAGATGAAGCCATAGTCTATCTTGATGCATCTTGTGTTTTATCTATTGACTCACATTTTTATTGTGGCTGCAATGCAACTCTTCAGTTTAAGGCAAATAAATGGACATTGACGTGACGTATCGTGTTTGCCTTGAAGATGAGTTTACAGTATGACGTGACGTTTCGTTCGTGTGCGCAGGCGTGGTGCCGGCTGGCGTGGCGGCGGGCGGCGGCGAGGCGGACGAGAAGCCACTGGCGCTGGGCGAGCTGGCCCAGCTGACGGTCAGCAACGAGCCTGAGGCGTACGACGTCGCCGGCGCCAACAAGGAGTCCTTCCGCAAGACCTGGAATGCCAAGTACACGCTGCGCTCGCACTTTGACGGAGTAAGGATTATGCAGTCTGCTAACTAACCGTAGAGTTTATTTGTATATAACCGTTTATTTGTTCTTCGTCCTAGAATTTTGTAAGAGCTGACTGTTAGAATCTTCAAGTAATTGAGAGCGTATCGAAACGATTTGAATTCTCACTCTGATCATCTAAGTTTTCTTTTAGTCGTTCTGTATTGCTGTAAGAACGTACCTTAGATCTAGAGCCATAGAATCAAATGTATTGTTGGGCTTAAATGGTTTTTAGAGTAGAGATTTTAATGTCATTTTGTGGAATATGTGTTAAAAATATTTTTATATAAATTTTTAATGAGGTAGTTTTAAAAATGTGCTCTATGTTTTCAGGTTCGAGCGCTCGCTTTCCACCCAACTGAAGCCGCTTTAGTGACGGCCTCCGAAGACCACACCCTCAAGCTTTGGAACCTGCAGCGGACCGTGCAGGCCAAGAAGTCGGCCGGCCTCGACGTGGAGCCGCTGTACACATTCCGCGCGCACACGGCGCCCGTACTCTGCCTCGCCATGGGCGTGCCGCGCTCCGAGGAATGCTTCTCCGGCGGACTCGACGGGACTATCCGGGTCTGGAACCTGCCACCGCCCACCGCAGATCCTTACGACCCATACGATCCCGCGGTACAGGTAATGAATTGCTATGTATATCAATCCTTTATTTCTAGTAATTGTTATTAACCTTTAATCTTTTTTAACACATACATATACGCTTTTATCTACTGGCGGTACTATTATCTTGTTTAAGACAATATAATTGTTGTTATGTAACCAATATAATCAACAATTTTATTTTTTCCTATTATCTTGTTTAAGAGCATATAATTGTTGTTATGTAACCAATATAATCAACAATTTGATTTTTTCCTGAGGGAGCGGAAAAGTTTAAAACTAAAAAACTTATTTAAACTTTATTGTGTTCTTTGGGGTCGTGTTAAATCTGTTCGAGGTAAGCCATTTGTACAACAGCTGTTGGCTCTCCTATTTTTGTGTTTGAGAGGAAGGGAATTGCTTGCAGGGCCCGGTGCTGCGCGAGCACACGGACGCTGTGTGGTCGCTGGCGTGCGCGCACGGACGGCTGCTGTCGGCGTCTGCGGACGGCACGGCGCGGCTGTGGGCGCCGCGCGCCGCGCGCCCTCTGCTGTGCACGCTGCGCGACGACGCATACGCCGCGCCGCACGCGCCCGCGCCCGCCGTCGCGGCGGACTTCGCGGACGGCGAGGCGGCCGCCGCCGTTGTCTACCGCGACGGTACCATGCTGCTCTACGACCTCGAAACCACGCAGGTACATACGCTACTGCACGCGCTGCTGCTCTTCTGCTGCTCCTTGCATCAATAAAAAACAAGTTAAGATATAATTTCACTGGCCCACAGTTTCACCCGCCGCGCCCTTTAATTAATCCAAGTCGATGCTATATATAAAATACAGTATAATTGACCATAATTTTGAATAAACATAAAAATTTATAAAATATGTTAAACAGTCAGCCTTTCCTAATTATTGGACTGTCAAATACAAAATGAATTTTTAAAATTTTTATTAGCAGTTTCAACAAACAAACTGAAGGCGAGCAGTTTACCTGATGTTGAATGCATGAATGCCGCTACCCATGGACGTCTGTCACGCAAAGATGAGTTGGACCTTTATGTTGAGCAGAGCAGAGGATAGATAAGAATAGGACCGCGGAACCTTTGTTAATGTGCAAATGTATGTTTGAATCTCATGAGTTCCTGTCATCGACAGACATTTTGCCTATTTTTTATTTCATATTATTACTTTCTCAATTCTTATCAGAATTTCTGAATTTTATAATTGGACATTAGATAATATCAGATACATGCATGAGATGGATGAGGATTAAAAAATGTGAATATTGTGTCAGTCGTTCCTGCGCATCGCGTGCGACAGCCCCGCGAACCGCATCCGCGCGCACCCCACGCTGCCGCTGCTAGTGAGCGCGCACGAGGACCGCCACATTCGCTTCTGGGACGTGGGGTCGGGGCGGTGCGCGCACGCCATGGTGGCGCACCTCGACGCCGTCACCGGCCTCGCGCTCGACCCCAACGGCCTCTTCCTGCTGTCCGGCTCGCACGACTGCTCCGTGCGCCTCTGGAATCTCGACTCCAAGACCTGCGTGCAGGAGATCACCGCCCACCGCAAGAAGTTCGACGAGAGCATCCTCGACGTCGCCTTCCACCCGCTGCGCCCCTACATCGCCAGCGCCGGCGCCGACGGCCTCGCCAAGGTCTTCGTCTGAACTGACCCCGACACTCCCCACCCCCACCCGCACCCAGCGCGAGACGCAACCGAGACCTGTTACCATCGGGCGGGATACATTTTTTACCTTTTTTTGCTAATTGTTGTATATTTTTGACTACAGTTTTGATACACTGTTAATGATTTTGTAGTTTTGAATGAATTTCGGCCAGGAATTTTGCATAATGGAAGAACTTTTTTTTTATGGAAAAAAATTGATAATTAGGTCTCTTCTGACAATTAAACTTTTATTTTATCAAGTTCCTCCGTTACGCAAAAGTACCACGTGGTTGATCTACAAAGACGATTTTTATTGATAATATACGTTACTCGATGTATGGACGGTGGTACAGTACGCCTATGTTCGGGCGTTTGTGAACGGAGACAGTGTCGCCCTGTTGCCTTCGTGATGTTCTGAGACTGGGCTTGACGGATTCGATATCTCACCGGTTGGGACATGTGTACGTAGCGGTAGGACGCATATTGCCTCGGGTAGGCAAGAGTAGTATTGTGCGCGTGCCTCGCCCAGCAGGTCACGGTCGTGCCTCGCGCCGTGCAGGAGTGGCGTAGCGCGCGTGCCTCGCGCAGGCAGCGGCGGGTCGCGTGGAGCGCGGGCGAGCTAACACGTGTCTCGGAGCATGTGTCTAGTCCCTTCGGTACGTTTTTAACATATTTAAACATTGTAAACGTTTCGGACGCGTTTATTCGTCGCGAGCGCGTAGTGAACTCATCTATGTATAGACATTTGAAATCTATTATAATATATTTTTAGATTTTCAGTATGTGGATTTTAGGTTTTTATTGCGAATTTTTCACACGACTCTATGATAATACAGTGAGATAATTGCTCGTTTCCATACCCTATGCACTTACCATGAGATTTTATATAAACGCAGATAATATTCACCCAACGTGTTCGATCTTTCATTGAAGCGTATATCCGATTTTGCTTGTGAGAGAAAGCAGATATTTCTCGATTTTATAGTAATCAACATATTAACAAATGTCTGAAAATAAAATAAATAAAAGAAACAAACATTACAAACTTAAATCTAGATCTATTAAAATAAAGAACATTTAATAGTAAATAATTAAAACAAGTTCTAAATTTGAATGTAGCTAAAATGTTGTGTTTCAAAATAAATATTCAAAAACGTTTAGTTGTGTACGAATTTTGAATACGGTATAAATTTAGCTCGTTTGCATGATTTTTCTATATTGCTTGAATTTGAATTGCACTTATCAATTGTTATAGACAGAAGCACTTATTTAAGGGGTTGTTTACATAAAATCTCATGGTGTTTTTACAGTAAAATGCATCTGTAAGCAGTGTTTGTAATAAATATTGAATGTCGATGTTTCTTTGATACGATAACGTTGTGTCTGTACAGTTAGATGTTACGCAGTATTTGCTAATGCAGAGAACGAATGAAGTGGTTTCTTTAGCTCTTATGAATTTTTTTATTTAAATCAATTGGATTTACTTAAAAGATATTTTCGTTTTTATTTCACACGTACTGAATTAACACGCTCTCGCGGTATCTTAATAATGTGAGCGATCGAACAAAATTGCGAATGGGTAGAAATTACTTTATCGAAAATATATATTAAAATAAGTAATATTTGTTCATACCGAGTACTGCGATGTAGAATATAATATATATGTATTATGAAACATTACGTATTCCTTTATTTTCCTCGAATTCATAATTGTACACTTACATCCAAAATTGATAGTAAAAAGCAACATAACCGAATTTTTGTGTTTTTTTAACTACCCTAACCTATCTTTGGAAGTAAGGCTGCTATTTTAACACTGTGCTAATGACGCATACGATGACAGCGGGGTAGCGGGGGGGGGGGGGCCGCGCGGGGGAAATATGGTCTTCGTATCGCGGTCGGACGAGAGGGTGTGTGCAAAAAATTGTACAGTGCAATTCACTTAATATTGTAAATAAATGAAGTATAAAGATTACGATCTTTATTAGTTATTTTCCTAAATAACACACTGAAACTTGTCATATGCAAAATTATGTTCGCCGCTAGGTTTGCGACTTGCTAGTTTTCATTATAACTCCGAATTTTTGGTTTGATTATTATATTATATAATTGGACATGATGTTAAACCAGAATAATAATGAGACGATTGACTATAACTCAATTATAGTCATTTCGTCTTAGGCAGGATTCTTTCTATCTACGAAGTTCACATTAATTTATTCAAGTTACCACTTGTTTCACAAACAGTTTGATGCAGTATTGAATATGATATGGATAGTGTATAATAAAGGATGAAAAAAAAAAAGGTTGGCTCCATACTAAATATGTCCATCCATCTATCATCTTCAACCAAAAGACGGGCCTTAGGATTTGCTACAAAGATCGTCTTAATCAAGTAGACTCCGCATCCTTGTCCAGATCGTCGGTATTACTTGAGGAGGCCTACCAACGCATTAGGTAGGTACGGGGCCGCCATTCCAGAAGCCTTTGCGATTGTCTTTGGATTGCGGTTTTGATGCTATCCCCTTTGGTTGAAACTGCCACCAGGCTGTGAGGCATAATACAATAATGAACTTCTACACAATTCAAATGATCTCAACAAAGAGAAGATTTGAACAAATAGGTTCTTGAGTCCAGAGAGCAACCGAATCCAGGTATAAAAACTGCAATCTAAATAATCATATTTATATACATATATTATAAATCGTATTTCCAAACCGATACGACTTACGGGCCTTCAAGCAGAGAGTGTACTTCCTCCTTAAAGGCCGGCAACGCATCTGCAGTTCCTCTGATGTTGCGGATGTCCATGGGCGTCGGTTCACTTAATGTTAGGCGACTCGCTGCTCTTTTGCCTTCCTTATTCTATAAAAAAAAACTCATTTTGCTGCAGTCCGTTATCGTATAATTCGGGCCTAAATTAAAGCGTGAAGTAAAGGGAATCTAATTTTCCCTATTCAGTCTTTTTTGCCGCTCTAATGAGGTACAAAAATCTGGTAGCGAATTACATCAGTGACTGATATAATTTTTGCGAATGTTTATTATGGATAGCCGTAGTCACATATCATCAGATGGCCCACTTTTCATTGCTTCCATATGTCCTGGACTCTACTGTAGTCCATACTGTGGTTTTAGCTAAAGCTTTGTGCTAATTAGAGAAAGACCAGCCAATGAGGATATTTTTATAAAATTGTGGGTCAACAAATGTTAACGACGCCCACCGATTGTTATGCATGATTTATTTAATTGTTGTCATTCAGTAAACTATTGAAGTACAATATTGGATTGTTTACTCTGTACAATGTGTAACAAACAACAGATTAACAGATAATAAACAATTTGAAAGGATCGCTATCCAGTAAATGATGCTATAAATGATATTTGGTAAAGTTTAATATGTATAAAATAGTTAAGAAGTAAGTTATATATCTATAAAATAGTTTCGCATTTGGCCTCGAGGATCTGAGACCTAAGACACCTCGTTTCCTGAGCCTACAACTACAAATTCATGACAGAAAAAAGTCACCATAGGCTCTACTACCTGGCTTTACTTGCATTCCCAAAAAAATGTACTTAGTAAATCAGTTCTGTGATCATTGTGATAATGATATTCTTCTATTCCTATAATGAACGTATTATGAACATCTGAAATTAACTCATAAATGGTGTATGGAATAGTTTTTATAGCAAATAAGTACCCCTCTCTCATATAACTTCTGTCTTAGTAGGTAAACATTATCACATCGGTTTTGCTTTGGTTGTCTTATAGCTTTTGAATAGCATTCAGTAGTAAGTGTGGCATAGGTCTTATTAAACACGACTCGCATTGTTTCGGTTATAAGGTTTAAAAGGTAACCAAGATTTAGATTAGTTTTACTTTGCCGAGACAGTCCGTCGTGCTATTTTTAATATAAGAGTGAAGATCATTGTGTGCACATACCCTAATGTGTCGCTGGTAAGTATTGTATATATATTTCATTTTAATTTTTAAAATTATTGGCATTAAGTTATAAAAACTGATTTAACTTTCGTTTGATTTACAGGAAATTACTTTTACTATTGGCATACTGGGTATTCAAAAGATATATGGTGATGCGATCGTTTAGTATTAATGCGGACGGGACAGATATTAACATAGGAGCAAGACATTCACCCCAGTTACGTCTAAGAAATTAAGCTTCTCTATAATTACAATATCTTCATAATGTGTTGCTCATTGTATCAGACACAACATAACAATTACGCCCGTTACTCAGAGCTTAGCCATTTATAATCGATGAATTTAAGCCTCCCCATATTTTTTACAGTCAAGCTGGTGAGATCTCTTACTAAAATTTATGTAAATTAAAAACAGTTATGAGTTGTGTTTGTATAGTAGATATAAGTATCTATCCTTCATTATAAAGTATTAATTATTTATGTAAATAGCTTCATAGATAGTCTTTGATAGTTGAATATTTAGTTAAAAATGTATGGCTTAAAATAAAATAATGGTATTGCTAGTATTAGTAGAGAACCTTAGTTTAATTTTACTATCGTAACCCCACTAATCAAGCCTACAGTATTTTGAATTTTAATGTGAATCATGAATTGGCTACTATCTAATCGTCAGATTTTAACATAAAAGCTGTCAATGCTTTACAATCAGACGGTCACATGTATAACTGAAAAAGGCCATTACCTGTCCTTTTTGATTTTATTTTAAAAATTTTACAACAATTAACCAACAACACTAAGTCAACAAGTAGTGAATTGAATTAGTTATAGTATGAAGTGGGCGCACATTCTGCACTGGCACTCGCGCAGCGCCTTGCCCATGCGGTGGTACAGGTTGGGCCGCGGCCCTGAGGGCGAGCCCGCGCCCTCACCTGACCAGCTATGCCCGCACTGGAAATTAAAATTTAATTACGCTATAGAAGAATCAATGGAAATTTGTACGAAAAATCGACTGGTAGAGAATGTCTATAGGCATTAAGTCCGCCATTTGTACTTGTGTGCAATAAAGTTTTTAAATAAATAAATAATTTTTTTACTTCTTATTTAAAATGTTAAATTTAAATGGCAGTGAGACAAAGTTAGCAAACGCTATCTTGAACTTATTAAAATAGCAGTATGACTTCGGGAATCTATTTTAAGAGATGTTGATGCGAAATCAGTAACTTACAATTTTTTTGAAATTATGATAAGCACCACTGAAACTAGGTAAGTATATTTTAAACAGTGATTAAGATTAGGATGAAATCATGAAATTAAAAAATTCCTAGACTAATATCAATATGAATTATTGAAAGTATAAGTTATAGATAAGACTGTAGTTAAACGTTACAGCGGCGGCCATCTTCGCACAGTAAATCTTCCTCGAGTTCTTCTCGACAAAGCGGGCGAGCAAGGCCCACGCGCCGCCGGCCTGCTTGTCTACCTTGAGAGCTTCAGTTGCGCACGCCACTGCGTATGCTATGGCTTGTGACTCGGCTTTCAGTGATGATTTCTTTGCTTCTCTTTTCGCTGCCTGTTATTATATTCAAAGTATAAATAATGGGTCTTATATGCGATAGATCGTTGACCGATCGTTGACATGTGTGTCTCAGTTGCGGATGTTCTTATATAAAAGTTACGTTAATATGAAACGCAGTACGAGCACTAGTATCGTTTACTTATTTTAATATATAAATAAATTATTAAAGCAAAAGTACACACACAAACACACACACACACCGGGCTTTTTTTGAGGGGCATGTGGGAGCAGGCAGTGCCCCCAAAGGAAATTTGAAAATATCGAGAAATTTAAAAAAAAAAATGATTTTTTTTTTCAGAATTCGTTACCATTATCCATTCTTCAGCGTACGCCATCCAGGCGTAGGCACTGGGCTGGCGACGCAGCAACTCCGTCAACAGCGAGCGGCAGCGCTCCGATCTGTTGCTCGCCATCCCCAACAGAACGCTGCGACATGGAGCAATATTAGAAAGTTATGTAAATGTAGGTCCTTTTATAATGTAGAAGACGTGTGACAAAGAAAATGGCGTTTGTTTTCGTGAGAAGGTTATCGTTTTTATACATATCAAAGTTAGAATATATTAACCTGTAAGAGCCAAGATTCGTGTCAGCTTTATCCAAGGACGCAATGGACGCAGAAATATTTTTCTGGATGTTATAGCATTCCGCCTCCAATGTTCTCAAGTAACTGACCTGGTTCAAATTACGAATCATAAATATTCATAAATTCGAAGAAGTAACTTGAACATTGCATTACTATATATTACGAGTATATAGGTCAACTGAAGTATAGAAGATATTTTGACGGGGAAAGCTAGCGGAAGGGTTCATACTTCTGTGTTTTGTCAGGTGCGTTCATCACAATAATTCATCTTAAGTTTTGCTTTACTTTTATTTTCCTAGTCCTCTTTTTTACACTTCCTTTTATTGTTCTCTTGTTCGTTTCCTTTTCTGCAGTATAAGAATTTTATAAAAAAAGCACCTCGCCAAATTTCTTGATCCCTTCGTGGATATGGCACAGAGCGTTTTCAATGTCACCTCTCAGGCGACAGCACAGAGCGAGCAGATGATAGTAGGCAGGGGACTCCCCACAGGTATGCAGTGCTTGTGCGATGCAAACTTCTGCCAGCTGCAAATATATATAATACACCATATCATTGTTGTATAGGAATAAAGAAATTACTTATAAAACCTGTCACATAGGTTTTAGGTAAAAATATTCTTAGATTCGCTGATTAACATTGATAAAAGCTACTACATATATATCTATTGAAACAGGTTTATTATTTTTAACTTATTTAGATGTAGAAAATGAATTACACAGCAAATCTGCTTATACACAACACAAAATAGCTCATTTATTTACCCACAATTCCCGAGGTAATTGTGTTTATTATATTTAGCAGGCCGTGTAAGGGGTGCCACAGGTCTCGGCGTAGTTACAGGCGTCAATTATACAAACACTCGTAGCGTAGTTATTCACTGCCCTTGCTAAGACATAAAATCGTCATAGATTACAGGGATGGATCCCTATAGGTACCCTACCTTAAGCGCATGCGTTTATGTACAATACAAAATTCAGTAGAAAATACAAATATCACACATTTCAATGTTATTTAGTATTTCAACCATTATAATATTAAAGGAATAGCTGTTTCAAGATTAACTGTCTAAACTTTTGTTATTAAGAGATTATTAAATACTGTAATAATAATGAATGTAAAGCAAACGTTACTAAGTATTACGGTATACAAATATTTACGTTACAAAATGTATTAAATATAGGTGCAAAATATTTTAAATTAATTCAAATCTATAATTAAGCAGTAGCGGAAAGGTTATTGATCTAGAGACTACTTAATGTTTTTATACATTTTTTAAGACTATTTTTAGAGTAAAAGAGGAAGTGTTTTTCGTTTATCTGGTAACATTAAGAGGTAGCATCAACGGAATGTCAACGACACGTCTAAGACGGCTTTTCGAGTCAGTGCATGCGGCAATAAACTGTCAACAGCTGCACTCACTTTGATACCTCGTATCCTCAGCAGGAGATCGGCGGTGTCGTAGTACAGGCTCATACCGGGCAACAGCGGCGTCGCGTCCCACCAGTCGCCCAGCTCGTGCTCCCATGCGCGCGCAACCTTCACCTGCTCCGACAGCCCTTGCTTCTGGACCCTGAAAGGTTTATATTTAAGGCAACGCCAATAAAGACGGACATATTGATTTTAGAGACGTTGGGCTTTGTATATAAATATTTGTCTCATGACATATTATTAGGTTGGCAAGTAATAAACCCCCATCTCACAGTACAAGATTATTTTATTTTTTAGAGAACTAAATACAATTTTTTCTCAATAATGTAAGCACCATCGT
>DWLR01003009.1:0-14277 GCA_018246295.1 Papilio alexanor hazarajatica | reverse complement strand
TTTTAGTAAAGGGATCAATGAACTACCTATGAGATGGCAAAAGTGCATAGATAACAACGGTGTATACTTTGATTAATCTAATATATTTTACAAAAATAAAAATTGACCTTATATTCCTCCCATACAAAACGCCAATTTCATATGTAAGGACCTAATATAACGTATGTTATATTCAATAACTTCGTTCCAGTGACAAACTAATTACATTAAAAAAAATATGATTTGCATAACCTCAACGACGCGGTTTTACTTAGGATTTCCAGATTGCACGAATGGCTCGCCCTACCGGTGAATTGCCACGACCTTACAGAAGACGGGCGTGTAACAGAAGTATTCTGCGTTTCGTCTAAGGAATGAGATGCCAGAGGCCTAATTTTTAGTCCTCTTCCCTTTCCCGCCCTTTTCTAATAATTCCTTTTCCAATTTTATAATAATTGACGGAAAAAGAGATGGATAGGAGGAGGAAATGTCCATTCTTCTATCTATCCCCTCCTCTATTTACTAAAAGTAAAGTAAACGCATCTGCAACTCGCAAATGCTTGTTGCAGATATGTATCTATGGGTAGCGGTCATTTAAGTGACCGCTTGCTCGTTTGGCACCTTGTTGTATAAAAAAAACAATTTTCAGATGCTGAGGCCCGTGCTAAGCTGGAAGAAGAAAACAACGGCGAGCAACCGGTGGCAACAGAAGAATAATATTTGGCCACATTTGTAAATAGTGTTAAAACATCTTGTTGCAACATGTTCCAGTCACTGTTGAAAAAGAACTAAGCGGTTATGCATAGTATATGTGCGTTTATATAGTTAGGCTTCTTCGCATTTAAACTGCAAAGTGAACTGTCAGTATGTGTCGTGAGTGAATAAGATTTGAATTGCTTTAAGGATGAATTGCTTAACAAATAAATAATCAATGTTTGAACAGTGTCACTAACAAAAAGGTAATGCCTAAACAATTTTTGCTTAATCCCTAAATACTTCGGACCTTGTAAGTTGTACTGGATTTATTGACGATGTAATTTCACTACGTTGAGATAAATTTATTGAAAGATGATCATACAGCTACATATTAACACCATCTTCATCTCGGGTTCTGATGATGACTAAAAATGCCAAATCTATTCTCTAACTTGTGTAAGTTATTCGCTCATTTATTTTCGTAAGTCCTCTAGAAGTCCCACGTATTTAATTTTTAATTATTAGAATTTATGATAACTTTATACATCGATTGTGTTTGTGACACTGTTTGTTATGGGTGAATAGTCTTTAGATTATTTTGAAATAAATGTTGCAAAAAATAATTCCTACCATTAAAAATATATCATTTTATGAAATCTCTAATAAATAAATAAGTATTATCTCATAAGTCACCGGTAAGGTGTATTATTTTAAAGATACTGGCAATGTGTAAATATCATAATGTATTATTTTATTTATATTTTAATATATGCTATTGTCTCTCTTCGCAAACCTATCAGTGTAAAGAAGGCAAGTGTTTAGATAAATTGTGTTAGCACAAAAACAGCAAATAGCACAAAATCTGTATAAAATATATATGTGGAAGACATCGTAGTGAGGATTCGAACCGGCGACCCGCGGCTGAGCGGCGCCAGTAGTGTATATCATATTAGATAAGTCGGCTCCTTCCGTATGTTTGGCTTTTTGCACCTATTAGCCTATAAAGTCAGTAACGTGTAGAAAATATTACCATTAGTTCAGTTTTCTTAAGTTCCTAATTGCAGATATTAATTTTACTTTATAATATTTTAGTTACTTAAGCGGTAGATTATAAATATTCTTATGTTTTTAATACATATCGTTTTTTTATGAATAAAGTGACCCTATATAGAAAAATAATAAGGATATAAAATTTTCCAAACCGCAAATAATACTTTCAAATTTTAATTTAAAATTGGATAAAAAATTGTACAGCGACACTTTAGTGACTATGGAATTTTATAGCAACTATGTATTTAGGTGTCCTAAGAAATTAATATAAACAATTACAATTTAAATTATAAAAACTTTCGTGAGACATTTTAATAAACTAATTAAAATAATGGTATAGTATGTACCGACTAGTTTCCCTGAAGAAGGACCCCCAACGGATCTGAAACTAGTCGATACACACACCGGATTACACGTGAGTTTAGTCGTTATTTTATTTAGTTTAATTGAAATTTAAATCTATATAAATAGATGATGCGGCTTATTGTGCAATAGATTTGTAGTTCGTAATGTCTCTGTTATCTGCAGTGTCAATAGAAATTATAATAATCAATTTTTATTAGAAAAAGTTTTAGAAATTAAGTATCAAAATGTAATCTACACATAAAATTGCTGGTGATGGAGCAAACATAAAAACTTACTATTTCTACAGCATTCTATAGATATATATTTGCACATATTTCCAATGCAACATATTATTGTAATATTTATTATAAAGGTTATCTAATATAACTAGATTTAAAAATTAACCCATATAAAAATACGCTTATTAATTTTAATGTTTCCGATTAAATTGGAGAGTTCTGATATTCCCGACCAAGCGTTGTCTATATTTGAAATTTTAAAGATCATCACATATATTAGTCATAGACAACTAGAGCATTGTAACTTTAGCACAATTCTTGCGAGGTTAGGAGCTCTTTTGATTATTTACAAAATAGCTTAGTAATTCAACTACATATTTATAATCTATATGTTTTCATCTTAAATATCATGCTCAAAGCACCTAACAATATTTATTTCTACATCTATTGTATCAGACTGAAAGGCAAAGGAATTTAAGAGATGCAGGATTCGGGCCATGTATAAAATGTCAAAACTTAGAGGACCCAGCATAAGTATGCCGTCCTACACGTAGACTATCCTTTGACATGGAAAAATAAGAAAAATATTTATATTCTTGTGACAAAAATAATTTATGGCCAAGTGTTTACCCACAGGTGCCAAAAATTTTCGTCTGAATCTGGTAATTTACAATGGAAATAATCATATAACTCTTTTATTAGAGGCCTAGTTTTCAAGGTAGGTACGTGGGACCACTGTCATTGAATATCAAAATCAAAAGAAATCAATAATCATGCTAAATTTAGGTCCCTATACAATGTTTTCAGGGATGGTAAGGGTAGATTTATAAACCAACAGGTGACGCTTATAATAGAAAATTTTACAATAGATCTTTTTATATATTTATCTTCTATGTATTTAAGCAATAGATTTATCAATAATATCTGTATATTGTGCATTTAGAATACTTACTATGTTAATTGGAGTAATATTTTAAGCATAGTGTAGCCATCATGAATACGTAGCGTAGTTTATTGACGCAGTTATTGGGGATATAGCTTTATGAACATGTAAACTTGCTTAATTTGTCATAACAAATTCAAAACAGTCTGAAACAGACATTTAATGAAAACACAGTTGCAAGTTCTTTACCTTTAATCATAAGGCTTCTGATAAAATATAGCTAGATACAATTAATTTGTCTATGGCCCTAGTATTGCCAGTTAACTACAAACTGGCGACATCCTCACACAGTAACCAACAACCACACATACAATTTTTAAAAAAATATCATGTAAAAAATTATAACAAAATAACAGTAAATTAGATACGTTGAGAGCATTTTTTTTATTCTTAATAATTACTTTAGATGCATGTGGCCCATCCAATTCGTGAATATAATTAAAAAAATTACCGTTTATAAAACAATAAAGTGGACTTCATAATGCAATCATGCTTACTATGCGAGCTCAGTAAAATGAACCTCGTATGAAATGTGTACTCAGCCCCGTTCACGTCTCACTTCCCCTCGTGCAGATTTATTTCTACAGCGTACGTCGAAGCAAAACTATGTTGTCTTTGATTATTGCACACGAGTAGCGTGTATTTCATTAATCGACATTCCATTTCGGAATCGGTGTGAGAGAATTGAAGTAAAAGATCCTCCTTTGTTAATTCGTTGGTAACTGAATCCTTTACTGTATGAATACGCAGTGAATAATATAGTTTATTACGTAATTTTCAATTGTTGTACTCGTACATAGGCTAATATTTGAACATTCCCAATTGCAAATCGTTATTTATAAATTGCACATAGAGGAAGCGTTCGCGTTCTCATAATAGAACAGATATTAGATGAAGAGACAGATAGGCAGCTATGAACTGTCTCTAGTTATACTATAAAGCTATATAGGTTAACAAGAAAATGTCTAATCGATGGTAAACATTATTCTGTTAATTCTTCCCCTAAATTCCTTAAACCCAATATTAGGTAGAAATAGATATTCATCTTTTTTTTTTTTTCAATATAAATCTAAACATATCCCTCCATCATCTCGCACTTTTCCCACTTGCATAGGGTCGGCATAGTATGTACTACTCTTCCATGTATCCTGGACTCTACTGTAGTTCATACTGTAACTGGTTTTGGCTATAAATTTACGGCCGGCCGCCTGCCTGACTCCAAACCTCCTCTTAACGTATCCCTTCACAAAATAATGATTATAATTTAAGCTTCAGTGTATATAAACTAGATTGAAATATATCTTGCATTTTTGTAAATTTGGCTATTTTTTTCTTAACCATGTCTATGTATTTATATGTGAAATATCAAAATTTCTATCCACTGATGTTTCTTATTCTATTTGTATATAATTGGATGTCAAACACTCTTAAGTAATATTTAAATTATATGTCTAAAATGAAATAAAGGTTTTTCGTAGAAAATGATTGTATTTTTATTACACCTGTAACATTCTTATAGTTTTACAATAAACATTTAAACATACATATAAATATAGCACAATTTATGCTTTGGAGAAGTCGAAAATTTAAGCTCAGCAAACAAACTTAGCATTTTATATTTTTTTCATTTGCATCAACTGTGAGAAAAGCAAATATAATTTATTTCTAAATATATATTTATACATATTCTTTTTATAAACAATATAATTTTGTTGTCTTAAATGGTAAACTGATTGGAAATGGTTTCATAATATTATCATTAAAAATAACCAAATGTAAAGAACATAAGTAATTATATGTGAAAATTCATAGACTTGTCGTTGATATTCCAATTGTTGTATTATAAGTCCTACTGCGAGTTTGCACTGGCAAAATATTCACATTAAAGTTACAATAAACAAGTTATTATGTCTATTAACAGAGAGAGATCACAACATGTTTTATGTGAATCTTCAGCATGTATCCACTAGTTTGAACACGTAACTTTAAAACGGTTATACAAATTGGCTAAAATATGTCCATAAAACCTTAGGCAGAAAAAGTGCTATAAATGCTATCACACTTGCGAAGCCTTGTGATTAATTAATTGGCATGCACTAGAATACTTTGTCTTCAAGAATGTAAACTAACTTTATCTCAAGTACAATCATTTTGTACAACCTTAAAAGACTACAAATGATTAATAAAAAGAGATAAGAAAAATATGATGCAATGTTAGTGGTTACATAAATAAGATTAACTCCTAGATATTTTTACAATTTTGATACACGATAAGCACAAAATACATACTAGAAATGCGATGATATCCCTAGGTCCACATTTGCAAAAGCTATTTACATCATTTATGGTCCTACTTTTTATTAAGCTTCATTGAATATAAATATTCTGGTTATAAATATGAAGGGCAAAATGGTAAAGCTGACAATGTTTTTGAAGTTTTATTACTAAATGCATTGATGAATTGTGTATAGCTAGAAGTTATATTTTGTTTACACCTTAATACTTTCATTAGCTTAAGATATACTTATGAGTTTTACCAAATATATCAATTTGCACTAGGAGTCCTCTTACATCAGTTTTTAAACGACTGCAAATAATTTTTCCTGTAATTATATCACCCTTTTTCACTTCCTTGCAGTCTTTAAAGTAAAACAATGTTTGCTTCCAATGAGTTGGTGTAACCTGAGGGCCTGTCGAAAAGCTCACTGGTGTTGTTAAATCGAAGAATGTATCGAAATAACCAATAAGGGATGTCATGAAACCATCTTGTGTAATGCAAAGTTGAAATGGTGATGTAAAATCCATAACCTTAACATCGCAAGTATTCAAATCAATGTCTTCTACAATGCATGGTTCAGAAATAATGTATTTTGATGCAACAACTTCAACACTTGCTTCTCTAACTACTTCAGATTTCATACAATTCATTTTATAACCGTACACATCTGACCAAAAGTTGATAAGTTTTTTATGTGTGTCAGTGTCGCCATTAGCAACTAAACTAATGTTGCACCGATTTGGTAACAGTATACCCCCAGGGTTAAGGTAATTATCTCTAGCATATATAACACTGTCTAACATCCCTTCAAATAGCAGGAAATATCCCATCCACTCAGACACAATTATGTCAACTTTTTCATCCAATTTAGTATCTTCGAGTCTGCCTTTTATAATTTTAATTTTATCTGTAAAATTGTTTTCTGTAATTATGTCCATAGCATGGTATATTATTTCTGACTGATCTAAAGCATAAACTTTCTTAGAGCCAGCTGTGGCACAGAACATGGATAAAATGCCTGTTCCACACCCTAAATCCATTACCGTCTTGCCTTTAAATGTATCTCTATTTAGTAATATTGCATTTTTGTAGCTTTCAGTACGTACTTTGTCAGAGAGCATATCATAGTGAATACCAAAATGAGCATAACTACTAAAGTACCCTTCATCACATTCTAATGGTACTTTGGAAACACAATCAATGGTAACATTTTCATTGCCAATAGAATATGAGTTGCCTTCAACAATTGTTTTCATCGAACTTTGCATCTTAATCATATCTTCTCTTGCCATCTGTACATGTGTCTGTGATTCTTTAAGCTGTTCTGACAGAGTTTGTATCGTCCTTTGGAGTTCTATAAAATGTGCCTGTGATAATGTAACTAAGCCATTCTCTACATTGGCATGGTAGGATTTTGGAGAGCTGACATTTTCTGCAAATGAATCAAAGTCATACATTAACCATTCATTATTCTCAACAGGTTTCAAGTATTTATCATCATTCCATGGAGCTGCAGTTGAAGCCATGATGTCTTCAGATTTAGTTTTATGTGTTTTGATGTAATTTATTAACTTTATATATGAGTAGCAATCCATGTGGTGTTTTGATTTAAGAGCACTCAAGCTAAAATTATGATCTTTTTCACAATGCATTATACCTTCTTCAATTGTAGGCAATACAGTTGTACAAAACAAACAGGTAATTGATGAGCTGCTGGTGTCCATTTCTTGCCACTCCTCTTCATCGTATTGGTCTTCATCACTACTTAGATCTGGCACGTCAGACATGATTAATGTTAAAAGTCCTCTAAAGATACACTGTTTTACGAAAATAATAGTCGACTCTCTGTGAAATAAAACACAGTTCACCATGCGGTAAATCTATATCTATTTGACAGTATGACAGCCAGCCGAAGGTGACACCAAAGAAATGACACTGACAGCTTCGAAACTAAAATTTTGGCAAAGACCTGTTAAAACAATTTAAGCTCTTGAATTCAAAGTAATTAAGTAAACTGTTGATAATAATTTAAATCCGGAACAAGTCACCCACATTATTAGTTACTCCAAAATTAATTACTATAATACTATAAAATATTAGGAGTGACAAGCGGAAGAATGGTATTTTAAAATATTATGTTGCTGTTTCTATGGTTACGAAAAATTTAAACAAACCGAGTAATACTTTGTTTATTGCTTAAGTTTTTGGATAATCGTTAATTTAATCACTTCGTGTAGTATAGAAATGCGGTTAAAAGTATCTTCAATCAAAAAACCAAAGCACGATGGAGCGGTAATTTGTGTTACCTGGAATAACACAGAAGATGTTTTCTCCTGCGGGTAATTGGCCAAATTTATCTTCACTCACACTTAACGAAAACATAGTTCATTTTTTGTTTACCCTTTGAAAACAATAAGATTTTACATACTTCCTCCTTGTAATTAATTCCAGTTATTAACTATTTACTAGTCAGAATGTTTATTGGTTTGGTTAGAATATTTTTTGTCTGGTAAGCTAGTGTTTATTATATTACCTTAGCTTAGATAGAAGCTGGTAAGCACAGATACACAATAATATATTGCAATGATTAGTGCATTTGGCGGTTAAAAATCGTAATTCCAAGGCTCTAGTCGCAATGCCAATGCAAAATGGCTATAATAGAAAGGTTTTACCATTTAACTTTTAATCATTTTAGGGATGATCATAAACTCTTAAAATGGAATCTAGCAACAAATGAATGTATGACTGTTGCAACATTTCCTGATGATTTATTTCCAACTGGACTACACTTATTTCCTAAAATAGGCAACAGTGGAAAAAAGTCGCAAACTGACTTTATTTTAGTAGCATCTACTGACGGGAGGTAAGTAAAAATCGATATTCACAACACAGATAAGATAAATATTTTGTTATTGACGAAGACCATAATATTAACGAACTTTTTAACAAGAAGTGATGTTTGCAAAATCGGATTCATCACAATATAGTACTTTGTTTCGAATATTAACATTTTCTTGGTAAACAGATTTCACATAGTTAATTACAATGGACGCATTGAGAAGACTATAAATGCGCATCAAGGTGCTTGTCTCATTGCGCTTTGGAGCCCTAATGCTGATGGAATCTTAACAGGTATAGTTGTCGCCACTAATCTTTGCAGTAAGTTCTGAAGTTAACAATGACTATACCTATATTCCGTCTTTTTCGTAGCTTAGCACTCGTGTATGCCTTCATTTCTTTCATTGCTTACTATATCATAATAGCAAACTTCCGGAAAAATACGAAGATTCATTTAAAATATAACATATAAAAAACTTTTATGCCAACGAATTTTAGTGAAATTATGCTTTCTAATCTTAATCGCTATGAGTATCCATTATATTTTTGGTAACACTATGTATATAAATGGTGTTAATTTAAGTACTATCGAATATTTTTGCTTGTTATTTTTAAGCTGGAGAAGACGGATGCGTTAAGATATGGTCATGTAATGGTTTACTCAGATCGACTGTGGTTGAATCAGATGTCTCTTGCTACATGGCTACATGGAGTCCTGATAGTAACGCTATTTTATATACCAAAAAGCATCATCTAGTCATTCATCCACTGCAAGCAAAGTCTAAAATAACTAAGGTATTAGTTGTTATTTTTCGTCATTGTCATTTAAGCCCATTCGCAAAATGATTTAAGCCCCAAATATTTAAATAATAAAATAACTCAATTTTAAAATGTAGTTTTTATTACAGTGGTGGGCACACGATGCAGTTATTTTGTCCATTGGTTGGAATGCAAGCAATAATTTAATTGTCTCCGGCGATGAAGATGGCTACATCAAAGTAAATTTTATCAAAGCAATAAGAATTACTGAAGTTTTTCGATTTATTTAATTTTATTCGAATATCTTTATAAATTTTAGGTTTGGGATACGTTTCAACAATTAATATTTTCAACGAAGGAGTTTTTACATCCGTGTACTGCGATGAGTTGGTCCCCGCATGGAGATTTGTTTGTCGCGGGCAGTTTTAATAAATTGTCACTTCATAGTGATGATGGTGTACGTAGACCTACAAATATAGATTAAATTTCGCTTCTAAAGTATAATGCACCAGTATATCCGTAGTTAGCAGTAAATCACTGAGCAATTTCGCTCCACACTAAGGAAAAGCGCAAACACGAAACACATGTTTCTGTATTGTGTAGTGATAAATTTTAAAAATAATTAATAATTATATTAAGGAATTATTTTTTCATATCAATGGACGAACTCATCAGAAACTATTTCCTGAAAGATTACGATCCTGATTAGAGACTGACGGGCATAATTCTTTTCTGAAATTGCCTTTTCTTTTTCTCAGTGGCCTATCTCTTCATTAGACTTGGATGTTGGCAGTATCTACAGCGTAGCGTGGTCACCCGATGGTACACAGCTAGCGGCAGCTTGCGCCGACGGTCATGTCATATTTGCGCATATTATAGACAGGTGCATAACTTATTTGCTTTACTGTACTTTAACTAAACACCAACATGATGAAAACCTAGTTAAAAATTTTCTTTGGCTGCTGAAGTAAAAACACTTAGAACATCAATTTATTTTTAATAGGACCTACAACTGGAAGAACTTTACTTGCACGCAAATTGGGCGTAAAGTAATAGCGATTAAAGATATAACTACCGATGAGAATGATCAACTTGACTATCCGGATAGCGTGGTGCAGATTGCTCTGGGTTTTGACCATTTAGCGGTGGCCACGATAAAGCAATGTTTTATACACAAGCTGACATCATGGAATACCCCAGTGACGTTCGATCTCAAGGACGGCGCCGTCAGTATGATTCTACTGTCTTCAAGGTATTATGGCTATTACTAATAGACATCACATCTTTCACATTCTTTGTCGAAGCTCCGTTATTCAACTTTGTTTTAATAGTGATCTTCTTAAGGTTACTACTGCTACCTGTATTAATCGTTAACGTATTGAAGTACTTCATAAAATATTATTTATCCCTCTTGTGTTAGTATTGTCGCAATATAGACTAACATCTTTAATAAAATTAGGTACTGTGTTAGGTATTGGAACTTAAGTTCAAGTCGAGGATATAAAATTATTCTTTTCAGATGTATGTGTATAGTGGAGCGAGGTCGTCTCTCGGTGTACAGCTACACGGGTCGCTTACTGGCCAGTCCGCAGTTTAGTTCCCGCTCAGAGGCGCGTGGACAGTCGTCCATATCTTTAGGACCGGACACACTGGCTTCAATCGACCAGGCTAATCCTACATGTACGTTGTTTTGAGATGAACTGATATAGTTCAGTCATCTTGACATTTGGTAATTGACTTAAAAAATGCAAAGATACTTTTAGAGGAAAAGGTGATGGGAATAGGTTTGACACGACCGTTACAAATAGTAACAGTAGGACCAAGTTACTGCCATACTATTACGTCCTTTTGCCATTCCATTAAGTCAAGAAATGAATCTGGTTCTTTTACTGTAATTAAACTATGAAATTAAACTTTTTTCAAACAAATGATTAGTTAGAAATGTGCTTAATTGTATTTATATAAAGTCATCATCATCATCTCCCTGCCCTTTTCCCACTTACGTAGAGTTGGCACAGTATGTACTACTCTTCCATATCAGTGGGACTCTACTGTAGTCCATACTGTAAATGGTTTTGGCTATAATTTTGCCGTCCGCCTACCTGAAGTCAACCCTCCCGGGGAATCCACCTCCCATTCGCATTCTTTCCTTATTAGAGAAGGGCAGATAAGAGAAGAGGATTGGAGTAGAGGTAGGGCACCTCTCATCAAACGAAACGCAGAATTATTGTACTTCATGCCTGTCTTCTGTGAGTTCGTGATATTTCACCTATCGATCGGGCCATTCGAGCAATATGATGTTGCGAACTCTACCACTAAACAATGTATGATGTCTCCAAATTTATGTTAAAAAAATATCACTGGTTTTTCTCCAAAACTTTTGTTTTTTAGTTGTTTACGTGTATGATTTGCCGACCGCGACGTACTCAATAAGTCGTGGAGCTGGTGACAACAATATGACTAGGATAAAGCATCACACGGCGGTTTGCAGTCTTGCAATGAGTCAGACCGGGCCCATCAACGAGCGACAGATAGCATTGCTCGATCGGAGACGAGATCTACTAGTTGCAACTGTAAAAGACCCGAAACAGAAGCTTTTGGTACTAGGTAAGCGTTAAAAGTTATCAGATAATGATTTATTGACTAACTTATAAAATAATGTATTATGTGTATAATACACACAAGAACCTAGGTTTGTCCTGAAACTGATTTCCAGTCGTGGTGAATACGGTAAGCTGCCTCTGCGAAAAGTTGTTGTGGCAATTTAATCTGGTGGCTGAAGATTAGATAGAACTAAACTCGATAAAAAAAGTATTTTATTATTACAGCCCGTGCAGTTCTTAGCATAATGTGGAGTACCGAATCTGAACTACTGGTAGGATTGAAGAAGGAAACTATAGTATGTTGGGCGTATCAAAAAAATAACGCACGTCCTGAACTAACCACGACTGTAATTTCGTTACCTTCGAGGTAAACCACTTTTACTTTTTAAGTTACATATCTGTATCATATAACCAGATACGTAAAAAAACACATTATATTTTTTGAGATGATTAGACGACATGTTTGATATGTCTTCTATGTTTATGGATATATATATATATAAATATACACTTATTAAAATGATTTTTTTTAAACTCACACAGTAATCTGGGTCACAACCCCAGCATACAGTGCGTAGAAAATGGTGTTGCGAGTATTTATCGCGGCAAAGGTTCCACTGTAACGCACATATCGCTTGGCGTTATACACGTCGAGATGGTACTAAAATATGTGGCTTCTAACATGTGGAATGAAGCTCTGCAGGTAAGTTTAAAAGCCGTTTGAGTCTTGGTTTAGTTCAGTTTCTAAAAAAATCATCACCAAGCAAAAGTTCTTTCTTCAAGTTTGTAAACATAAACTTTCTATTATTTTCCGAATTGAATTCAAAGGGCACACAAATGCATATACCTAAAAAGTAACTTAGCACAAATGGAACTAAAGGAAATTTTTACTTTATATGCTGTAGTTAAGGAAGTGTCCGAGATCATCGATCTCAATAAGTTCAGGGAGGGGATCTAAATATGCTTTCGTTTAATTTAAGGTCCAATGATTGTTAATATGAACATAAATTTTGCAGCTTTGTCGCACATTAAAAGACGCTAAGCTCTGGGGATGTCTCGCTGAATTGGCTCTGGAAAAGAATCAGTTGGACATAGCTGAAGAAGCTTTCGACGAAGTACACCAATACGCAGAAGTGTTTCGAATACAACACTTAAGTAAGATATAAAAAAATATATTTATTCACACAATTCTTACTTGCTTAGTATCTTTAACGCATATATTATTAACGTGAATTTAAATTAAAATGTTTATCTTTATGCGACACCTTAAGCTTTATAGATTTGTGAATATTTTTTTAACAGCGTGTACATCTATTTCAGAAAATATAAGAAATAGTAGTGGAAATACAACAAATGGATAGATTAATATCACCTGATAAGACTAAAATAAAATCCTTTAAATAAAATGGATTTTTATTTTTCAATTAATAAAGTTTGGCTATTTTCCTTTTAGATAAGGATATATGTAAATGTTCTAGATCAAGATGAGCAACACGCGGGGCCGCAAGGGTAACTACTTATGAAAGTCATCAACAATCAATTGATTAATGACATATCAAGCTCCGACTGATCAAAAATATCTGTTTCCTATTTGGGCTCGAGAAATCATGTTCTTGTGGTTTTATGGTAATGGTTCTTTGTCAAACTACGTTTATTAATTTATATCTATAACTTTTCCAATTCGAAATTAATTAATGTAAGACATAATTATGTCATCTTTTATTATAATTCAAAACTTTTGTTATTACTTTTTTGGTTATCGTGAATAAAAACGAATATTCTATCAATAACTGGGCAAAAATATGTCAACAGTTAATCTCATTAAAGCTACCTTTTTAAAGAATCTCAGCCAGCACAAGATTTACTAAATTAATGTACTTTATTCCACATTTCTTGCGACAAAATTGTACAATATTACGACAGATAACCAATTTTTGTATCTGTGTCGTTTATTACGTACTCTTTGGCGTATGATGTCTGCGGTAAAACATTCAGATCATTTCTTCATAATCTATGACGTATATGTTTTCATTCGCCTTTAGTGAGAGATGGGATATACTAGGTAAATTACGTACTTAGTATTTCGAGTACGAGTATTTGCAAATACTTGTTCCAAATACTAGTTCCTAGAAGTATTTAGAAGTATCAAGTTTACTAGTTTCCATCCAATATTTTATAACAGTTTTACCTGACAACGAAAAAATAACGTCGTCACATTCCACAAATTTCGTGTCAGTTTTAAAATGGCGACGTTTTTTTTTTCTTCGTCAGCTACAAATCATACCTAATCTATTACTCCACACCCATGTTGTTCATTTCCTTTCGACAATACGCTTCAAGTATTTTCCTTTTACCATACGACGTACTTCTAACGTACGAAATACTTCTATCAAACAAAATACTTCTGCCCTACAAAATACTTCTAACACTCAAAATACTTCTAACAGACAAAATAATTCTGATATACAACATAACACATGGATCAATAAGTCCCGAGACTAACCCAGAGATGGCGCTCGTAGTAAACCAGTAACCAGGTCTTTCTAG
>DWLR01003008.1:0-14278 GCA_018246295.1 Papilio alexanor hazarajatica | reverse complement strand
ATGTACTACATTCACATAAGAATATTTTTGGGACTTTCTTGTTTTTAATTACGGAGGTTTCGCGACCTGCCGCGACCCTGCTAGAGACTTGGTGACCCTTAAGGGGGTCGCGGCCCACAGTTCAAAAAAACAGATTCTACGATTACATGGGAAAGCAAAATTACTACAATCAGAAATTCCCTTAAATAGAATTTGGAATATGATGCGTTTATCCAATCCGATCAGAACATAAGTGCGTAGGGACACTTGATGACGTGAGTTAAGTGACGTCACATTTGATAGAGGCTTGGTGACGTCAGCTGGCGTCCGGCGCGCGCTCAGCGAATGTGATGGATTCTACTACGAATCGTTTTGGGATATTAGCAGTTTGGCGTAAGTCATACAATAACATTTATTAAGATAACTATTTTGGTAAATACCCTTAACCCAAAATTTGTTACGGCTTTGATAGAAAACTCTTTAATAACTTTAAAGCCTAACCATATACAACTTTGTTTTTGGACAACAGAACTGAGAACTGAGAACAGTTCTGCGTTGTTATTTGTAACATCGTGCGTTTTTTTGGAAACGATATGTATTATAATACTGTTTAAAACGCCATCTTACTGAATATTTAGATTCAATCAGTTATTATAATTGTTATTAACAACGATTCAAACTCTAAATATGGCTCTCCAATACCTTTTCTTTTGAAAAAATAGTATTTTACGTGTTTTATTTGTTTTTCGAACAGTATTTAAATTATTGAAATATCCTTTCCTCGATAAAAATTTTACAACCGCTGCCGCTCATGCCTTAGAACACAAATAGCTATTATGCACGCGGCTTCAACGGAGGCGTTATTTTTTGTCATTCGTGAAGTATATTTTTACGTTTGCTAGCATGAGTATATGATGTGAGATACGTTTTATAGTTAACGCGTCTCGTAAATATAACGTCGACGTCTTCTGAAGAGTGGAGCCACGGAGTAGCAGATTAATGTACAACGCACCTGCGGATATAAAAATATATTCACGACATAAGTGTTCGCATCTGTCTTACAACATCATATGTACCTTGATGCTCTGGGACCTGAAATTTTACACACAGGCTTTGAATGCCTAATAAGGTAGTCAGGTGCACTGTAGTTTATGATTTTCTATTGTCTTGTTTAGAGATGATATATACCTACTATTCATTTCTGACCGTAAAAGAGCGAGTTTGCGACAGAGAACTTCAGAGACTCGGTAACCAGTATATTTGACGGTACGATAAGGTACGATAACTTTTTGAGTTGCCTCAGTTTGATCAATATCTACTCAATTTTTCCTCCGTTTCCCAGTGAACCCGACCCTGCTTCGCCCGGGTGGCAAAGCATAAATGTTGGCATATTTTTTTTGTCGTACTACGTACCAACCTATAGCTTTTTCAACAATTAACCTTATAATAGTGTTCAATCCGATTTCATAAATTATAACAAACGTACATAATCCTTCTTTCTAAATCCCTGTCTATTAGCTAAAACTGTATGAAAATCAACTGACCGATGTGGGGACTGGGTTTTTCCATGAACAAGATAGCGCCCGTCCCGCGAGTATCTACTCGTTGTTCGGTATAGATGTATACTTTATTCTTTGTCGTAGTTAGTTTTGTGTTATGATTTTGTATTTCGCGGTTATGAATATTTTCTACTATTTAAAGTAGGTAAATCGAATCTTTTGATATTCTCCTCGCACAAGTGGGTAATTTAGGAAAATACTCGCCGGTTCGGGCGGCGCGGGACTTGTGCGGGGAGAGTCGTTAAGAGGAATCGGTAGGAGTCGTTCGCGGTCGGGCGTCGTCGCCTATCTGTCGCGAAACCAATCGAATAATTTGAGATTAACGTACGGGGTAGCTCATAACTTTCGGTCGCGGTTGGACATTAACGACATTTTACATTGAGTTACAACGGATATAATTTAGAATGTATGATTTAACTAATGCTTGACCACAATCCCACTTGATGTTAAGTGATGATGACTTGCAAGATTGCTAGAGGCTAATGGATTAGGTTCCCATTTTTCTGATAGAGCTTCGCATTTAGGTAAGCTATATCATGCTATAAGTTATCTCCAATTGTTTGTCTTGTCCAATTGTCCAAAGTATTTGCTACGTGTTTATTGCATTGCATGTATAATGGATTATTCGTAATTTAATCTATATTAGATATTTTACAGCAAAATCAGAGTGGATGGTATGAAAAAAAGATCAAGAAATAAAATTATAGCAAAAAAATCATTATTCATTTATTTCTTTCAATCAATATTTTCGACGTAGCTAATATTTAATTTAATTTCGAAGTGAAAAGACTCTCTTATATTATATTATCCCTTAAAATCCACAGTCGAAGCCCTTGGCCTATAACTTCAATATTAACCTTTTTCGAAGATTACTTTTGGAGCAGCTTTCATTAGCAACCAAGTTTCTTGTTAGCTTTTTAATTATGAACTTTTTACTTTTAGCTAACATGATTCATATTCAAGTTGAGATTGAAATTAAATTATTAGAATATCAATTACATTATTTCTATAGTATATAAATCGGATCACAATTACATTGTGGTCCTGGTACAAAGGCTTCCAAAGTATTATAAATAAAGGACGATGACAATAAAAGTGCTGCAACAAGCATTTGCCAGTTGCAGATGCGTTGCCCACCTTTAACAGACAGAGGAGGAGATAGACAAAAAAATCGACATTTCCTTCACCAATCCATCCCCTTCCCCGTCAAAATCTTTTTCCCTTTCCACCCTTTCTAATAAAGAAGAGCACAAAGTTAGGCCTCCGTCACATCACTTATCAGACAGAATACTTCACGCCAGGCTTCTATGATATGTTCTATGGTTGAAGTGTTTTACCGGTCGAGCGAGCCATTCGTGTAACAGATGTTGTTGTTGCAGACTTTACCACTGTTAAAATTTATTGATCAAACGATATGTTAGCGTAGGGAAGAAAGAAACTAGTTAAAACCGCGACACATCTGTGCAGGTTTATAGTCAATCATATATGAATCCTATCTTTTGTTTGTATATTTTTAAGCGCAAGCTACATCCTACATCCTATTAAAAGATGCGGTAGCGGAGTACTGTTTATACTCTTTGCACTATCTATTTTCGAGCTCTTAAAACCTCGAGTCTGCCCACACATTGACATAAAGTGTTCTCCGATGTTAAATTTAATTGCAAATCCCTGTAGAAAATTAAATGTCTTGGAGTAAAGAATGATTGCTTCTACTGATATACTTACTAGGACTGGCTCTGTAAGTAAATGTTGTGTAAGATATAAATCCACCTTTAATAGTTTTAGTAAAAAGGAGACAAAATAAAAAAAAATAGGATAAAACCTATAACGTATCACATAACATCAAACAACGACATTTACTGAACTGCTATAACGCGTCATCTGTGTCGTGGCAGGACACTGGTTAGATGGATGTTGTTATTCTTTACGTTACAAGTACAAAACAAATTTATTATGGATAAAATATTTTTTTACAGAAGATGTTATCTTTAATAAACAATTGAGTTTGAAATTTATTTTTTTTTCCTTAAAAGCTTTATTATAGTTATCATAATCGGTATTTTCTTAAAAGTTTTGCCTTTAAAAAAAAAAGATTTTTAATGACACATATTACCTCCTGACAAAGTGTAAGACAACGCCCTACTCATACAGGCACTTACCAAATTAACTATGCAAGTTTTGCTCTTGGGTTTATTTTGCAAATCATACCTTTCATTTTACAAATACAACAGAAAATTAAAGAGGGACATTTAAATTTTCTCTCGTAGTGACGACGACAACTTTTTCAAAATGTCACATACTATCAAGATAGATTTTTGGAAGGTTTCTTTATATAAAGTGAGGTCTGTAAAAGGGGCAATATATCATACTTAGGGTCCGCGCCGCCGAATGCGGATAAACTGACGGCCATCGCTGTCGGTGCGATGAGTTATTGAGTGCGCAATGTGATGCCTCTTTTAATACTTCGGAATAAGAATAGATTTTTCAAATGGTAAATGCGTGACATAATTAAGACTTAGGCGTCCAGTAATATGTCTACATTATGCAAGAAGGAACAGCGTTGTTATTTGGACAAAAATTAGTTTGATAATAATTAGATAGGTTTTGACAGGCAACTTTTGAAGCTTTTCTTTTTTTTTACTTTCTTAGAACATTAATTTTACATGAATAATTGCAGTTTTTATCTAAAAATATGGAAACGTGTTCGTGCGAGTGATTGAAATAGACTTTATACAAAACTTAAATATTTATGCGGATATAAAGTTGTGTCTCTCGCCGCTCTTTAAAGAATGTGGTCATTTAACTTTTACAAGTCAAATATTAGTAAGGTTGTAACTTCAGCGTTAAGTTTACGAGGACGTAGTTAAATTTTGAAATATGATGCTCTGTGGATAAGGGCCGCCAACAACTTTTACTATCGGACTACTCTCTGACTTTGCAAAAATACTGTAGAAATATTTACAACACACATTAAAAGCTTTCCATAAAACTTATCTAAACTAAAAAGGTGACCTTTTTAAAGATAATTCCTGTATAGGGGTTTTTGCACGACTTCTTTTCTACGTAAAATTTAAAAATAATTTCAACTTAATGTACAAAAATAAATATTCAATAAGTCTTTATATCAAAAAACGAAATTAATGTGAAAGGGACTTCGAAAGGGTCCGATCCTTTTACGTGCATGAAAAATCTGACATGCTCATACGTTGCCCCATTTGCAGGCTGCGTCGATACCTGTCGCATGATTTATTGTGGTTTTACTTTATGTTACTACCTAATTCATGATTTTGGTACAAGAACATGAGTAAATAATTATTTCTTTGTTTTGAAGAGAAGTGAGAATAGTGGTATTGTTTTAATTATAAATTTATTCCAATACACTTTACTCGTACACCATGAAAACTTTCTGTCTATGCGTGAGAATACAAGACACAGCACATACAGAAGAGAATATACAATAAGCACGCTGAAAATAAAAAAATAACTCCGATTTCTTCCTAAGCTGCCTGTTTTAGGCTCTGACGTCGAAGACTCAGAAAAAACTCCATTATTCCATATATTATTAAAATTGTTCTAGTTTGAACGATTTACGTACCCAGTTGAACTACTTCCGTTCCGCTACTTCAAACTTAAGAAATCCGTCAACAACTCTTGAAACTTTCCATTTAATGTGGATGCAGAATTTTTAAAATATGGGGTATGAAGTTTGAAAGTGGCACAACAGAACTTCCGTCAATGTTAGTGTATGGAAATAATTGTAAAGTACTCTTAAAACCGAACTTCGATCGAGTGCCTCGTTTTCGCAAATTGATTGATTTTGAAATTTATTAACTTAACAACCATTAGTATCTTGTTTCAATTCAGCCGAATATTTGATTTTAGTTCCTTTTAGAAGTTACATAATTTTTATTTAGACTTCAAATAAGTAAGTACAAAAAGATAATTGGAAATTTAATCCGCTAAGAGAAATCTTATGTTTAAGACTACCGCTGAAGAACTATGCTGATGCCGTACAAACTAAGCGGTAACGGAATAAGAAATAAACCTCGTGCTGTTGTTCTAAGCTTAATAAAGGAAGGAGAGGAAAGTTAGAAGTACTTTATAAAATAAGGGTATATGTTTTTTTTACCATTAAAACTAAGCTAAAAAGCTTGTGTTAGGACATGGGAAGCAACAATAGTCGAATGGCGGTCGTTATTCGAACCCACGAATTCTTGATCAGTCGCCTGTAGTCCGTAACCTAAACCTATCTAGTCTAAGGCTTTCGGCCCTTCTAGTTATCAAAGTCTTACAGCCAGTTGCTAGAGTGGATAGTTGTATGAATAGTTTTTTTTAGGGAAAAATGTGGCAAACGATCAGGACATCTGATGTTAAGTTACCGCTACTCACATTACCTGCAACAAGCTAATGAGTTGTAGATGCATGGACACCTTTAATGGACGGAGCTTGGGGTAAACAGAAAAAGATAAATATTTCCTTTTCCTATCCATCGAATCCACTTCCCCTTCCCATTTTTTACATATAAGAAAAGGGTGAGAAGTGAAAGATGACTAGAACTCGGCCTCCGCCTCCTCACTCATCAAACAGAACGCAGAAGTTCAACTTTACGCCTGTCTTCTATGAGTCGTGGTATTTCTCCGGTCGAGCGGGCCATTTGGCAACAGATGTTATTGTTGCGGGCTACTACCTCTGCTAACTAAATTATTCTAGTATGAAGATATATAAAGGCAGTTAAACTGGTGATGTACGTAGATGAAGTCACGAAAACAACGTAATAAATATATAAAATAATAACCGTAATAAAAAATAACTAGTAAATAACCGATTATTGATAAAAGGTGGTGACTTAGCTGTACAAAACGAGTTCCGGGTTTGCGGTTCCAAGTCATAAATAAAATTAATGCAAAAGGTGACTTAGCTGTATCAGAACGAGTTCCGGGTTTGCGGTTCCTAGTCATAAATAAAATTAATGCAAAAGGTGACTTATCTGTATAAGAACGAGTTCCGGGTTTGCGGTTCCTAGTCATAAATAAAATTAATGCAAAAGGTGACTTAGCTGTATAAGAACGAGTTCCGGGTTTGCGGTTCCTAGTCATACATAAAATTAATGCAAAAGGTGACTTAGCTGTATAAGAACGAGTTCCGAGTTTGCGGTTCCTAGTCATAAATAAAATTATGGCAAAAGATGACTTAGCTGTATAAGAACGAGTTCCGGGTTTGCGGTTCCAAGTCATAAATAAAATTAATGCAAAAGGTGACTTAGCTGTATAAGAACGAGTTCCGGGTTTGCAGATCCAAGTCATAATTAAAATTAATGCAAAAGGTGACTTAGCTGTATAAGAACGAGGTCCGGGTTTGTGGTTCCAAGTCATAAATAAAATTAATGCAAAAGGTGACTTAGCTGTATAAGAACGAGTTCCGGGTTTGCGGTTCCTAGTCATAAATAAAATTAATGCAAAAGGTGGCTTAGCTGTATAAGAACGAGTTGCGGGTTTGCGGTTCCTAGTCATAAATAAAATTAACGCAAAAGGTGACTTAGCTGTATAAGAACGAGTTGCGGGTTTGCGGTTCCTAGTCATAAATAATACTGGCTGAAATCCATACAAAACTATAAGAGTAAATCTATTTTACGTTATATCAAAAGTCTGTTAAAATAATGAAGTTAATATAACGATGCACTTTTAACAGTAAAAGTTTGATAGTTGCAATATCTTACGTTTATAGAAGTCGTAACTAAACGCCTGTAAACTTTGAACAACTCCTGAAATATTCTGTAGTGTAATTATTACACAGTGAGTGCATTGTTATCTAGTTTTTATAAGAAAAAAAAACAGAACTTACGGTTAGAAAAAAACAGTTCTTTCCTCTTCAATGGAGTATTCTGTATAACGAATATAAATAGAATCAAATATTTATGTTTTATTCTTATGTGTTTTCATTATCATTATTCCTCGTAAAGGTCAAATAATATCAAAAGGAAAATATAATAAAATCAACACAAATCTTTCTTCTTAAAACAAAACCGAAAAAAATATTTTTCCTTCATCAAAAGAATAGTAAACTGATCTCGAGTGCTTTCGTTGCTTAATTTTAAGCATTTTACACGATTCAGAAGATGATTAATAAGTGATCGTTTACATATCAGAGCTGAAGTCGAAACGAACAAATATGGTACCACAAATATGGCTGGTGGTGTATGGTGTGCTGTTGTTTCACGATGTATGATCGCTTCAATGTTTCTATAAGTTTAGAGGCCGATTTAAATGGGGCGGTTCGATCGCAGAAATACCACGAAAGTGAACTCGCATAAAGCGGTATTTACATACCGTGGGTTCTGTAACCGTAACAGTCTACTCTTATTACTTGTACAATGGTCTCTAGTAGCAACAATGTCCCTATTGCTTTTTATATTGTTTTTAATTATTGTGTATGTAATATACAAACCCTTTTTCATTTTGTATTTAACATACAACAATCGTCCCTTGCTTGTAGAAGGATAACTTCATGAAATATTAAATAGCTAGTCATAATTATTAACCTTAACAGAGGAGGCGCATCATTTGTCACCTGTCAGAAGTAAGAGCTCATCTGGTCGCGAGCTAATGGATTTGCATCGAATTGTAAATTTTGTTCAGTCATGCACGTTTCAATCAACGCCTAATATATCTGTGGCGTTTGATACTTAAACATAATTTCGTATTAAATCAGAATCAGAAAGATACGTTGAACACGCTAAGGTAATCGACAGTGTCCGCAGAGTTACTGAACACCCAAAGTCAGTATCCATCACATTGATTGCTACTAGTCTTAATGACAGTAAAAAGGAGACTTGCTATTCGAGTTTTCAATTATTTCGATTCAAAGCTTACTTTAATGTTATTAACTTTACCAGTTCGTTTAAGGGCGTCTTGTAGATAAATTGTTTTCTCGTTCTAAAAAAAAGATCGCTTTATTTCTAAAAAAATAAATTCGTTTGAAATTAGTAGGGTTGTTTACAAAGGGCCGAGGTAGAAGCGTCCCTTGTTACCAGGACCTTATAAATTCGTCAAGCGTTATAAATTGAAGCAGCCGACGGCGGGCGATTTCGCTGAAGGATAATTTTGTTAGTTCACACTCGGCAACCGGAGGGTCGACGTATATACTATGTACAATAAAACCTAAGTGGGTGGATTTTTAAAGAAGTTTTTGTTATTTTTAATCTACACAAAGAAAGTAGCTTCTTCATTCGTGAATATATAAGAGCTTTCATTTTTTTCAAGGTTAGTTGACTTTAAATATAAGCAACGAAAAACTAGTTTTTGAAGTGTTATAACTACGATTTATACATTTTCGTTCTTAGAAATCCTTGTGTCAATGTTACTTCGAAAAGGTTTAATTACGTCATTCAGTTTATTAACAATATAGTTGGTCCGATATTCGAGGCCATTTTTTCAATAAATGCATATGTTAAGCTGTAGGCAAAGATCGAATTTCATTTACTTTTTTATAACAAAACGAAAAAGGACCGGAAATTAATCGATGCTTAAAAGATGCGAACCCTGTAGAGTTATTTAGTGAGACGGCCGGATCATACGCCCCGAGGTGACTGAATTAAGCTTGTCGAGACGACTGTCTTTACACTTTTTTCCAGGGGTATAACGATTATGTTAATAGCAATAAGAAAATAATAAACATAGAAATAAACTAAACTTTAAAAAATACTATGCATTACATCTGACTTAACAGCCTCCTTAATAAAAAAAAAAGATATTGTTTCTCGACAAAACTCGAATGCTTGAATATTCTCTAGAAAATAAATAAATTATTAATATACAGACTAAAGACTGTTTTGGTTTGCAGTACGGTTTTCGATTATTTAATTTTATACTCTAAAGCCACTCGTTGGAGTTATTTGAAGTTCGTAAATGGGCCATTAGCAGGTGAAACCTTTTCATACTGGAGCGAAACTGTAGCCGCGAGCGCTCCAACGTAATTGAATTAGGTTTAACTCGAAGCCGGAGCTTTGTCTTTTTTCGAACGTTTATTTTAGTATATAATTCGATGGCGTTTTTACAGGTGGCCTTGATGATAGTATTTAGTATTTTTAATTATTCAGTAGGGATAGTTTTACTAATATATTTTTTTATGGAAGAAGGTAGTAAGCGAGCCGACAGGTCACGTGAAATTAAGTGACCGCTACCTCTAAGCATCTGCAACATGCTAATGAGTTACAGATGTGTTGCTTACCTTTGATGGAAGAGGACATGATGAACAAAAAAAATATATATTTCCTTTTCCCATCCATCCCCGATCCGACAAATACACCTCCCCTTCCCATTCTTTTTTAATTAGGAAGTGGAAGAGGACTAGAATTAGGGCTACAGCACCTCACTCATCAGACGAAACGCAGAAAACTTCTACTTTACGCTTGTCTTCTGTGAGGTCGTGATATTTCATCAAGCGAGCCGGCCCTTTTAAGGCAACATGTGTTGTTGTTGCGGGCTCTACCACTTATCTTAATGCATCGGAATCTTCATGCTAGATATAGTGTTAAACAATTAAGTATTTGAACAGCAGTACATCTACGACACTTATGAATATTCGCATCATCGAAGATTCTCTCAGTACTAAACAAGGTGTAGAAATTGGAAGAAAAACCTCGAAAATCTGCGAATAATTTTAAACGTTATCCGAAATGAGACATTATTAATTTGGTCACCAAGTCTTTATGTTAGTTGAAAATAAGCTTCAATTTTATATTATCATGGTCGCATGTCCATACTATTAAACTAGTGTAGTACGATAGCAAACTAGTATGTCGTTAGTAGAAACTTCATACGTGCTTGTGTGATAACATATCATTGTAGTGAATGAAGACAAGTGGGAAACCGGGCCAAGACAAACGAACGCTTGAGTAGATGTAACACGTCTGCCCGAGCGAGTGAGAACAATTTCTTGTTTCTTGTCAAATTTACATCAATATTTAAAACAATTTTTCTGGCGTTCTTATAATTTAAAGACTAAGTGTTAAATTACCTTACTGTTTTTGACATGGCAAAAATTATTTACTTTTACATTTACACCTTTCTACTAAGGGTGTAATGTAGAAGAGACCAGAAGTTCGAGTAAATAATTTTTACGCCACGAGTCCTTGGTCGATTGTGAGAGTCATTTTTTTGTGGTGTTAAAGAGTTTTAATATTGGTTTTAACTTTGTCATCCTTAGAGGATTACGCGATTATTAAGGCTTAAGGCATTAAGTATGCCCTTTGTGTACAGCAATTAAGTGTGAATAAATAAATAAAATGATGAAAGGATTTAAAATGCATGTAATGAGAACTGACATGGCAAACGAATTTTGACATGTTGCAAATGAACGGTAAAAATTGTGTTGACGCTAATATGTCAGAACGACGAAGTTACCGATGTGTAAAGATGTTACATAGACGAATGAGCTCAGTCCTCGCGAGTTGCGGTCCATTACCGACTAATGTGCGTGTTGCAGTAATTGCGTTACGTTTTACTGCTGGCCGGTTTATGAGGCACGTTCAGGTAACACTCACTTAATACTTTTACTATTAAACAACAATTCCTAGGAGAGGACAGGTAGTTTTTAAGTTGACTTTAGTTTGTTATATTATCAGATTTAATTCAATTACAGTGAACAGCAAGGGAAAGTAGTAAAGGCAAAGTAGGTGACATTGTTTTTATACGTGTATTTAAATTTTATAAAATAATTTTATTGAAGTATTATTTATCGAAGCTTTGTCTCTTGTTGCACATATTATCCTAAGGAAACATATAACAAAATTTTATTATTTTTAAAATGCCTTTAAACAATTTTATACAGAGTTGAGCTACAGATACGTTGTGAGTTGTGAGTCTTGATGTAGGGTAGATAAAGATAGAGATAATGAAATGGACTAGAGAAAGGGATGAAAAGGGAAAGGTTGGATTTGGCCTTAATAATAAAATATATACCAGTCAATTTCAACAATGTAAGTAGGTTATTTGAATAGTTCTAAGAAAATTATTAAAATAGTGTTAAGCATCGGAAGTGCTAGTTTTATGCCAACAAGAAAGGCCGTAAAAGCGCGCAAACTGTGCTGCAATAAACCCAAATGTTTTAAAAGATATTGACGCTTCTTTTAATCACTAATTTCGTCTGTGCCTAACCTAAAAATGAAGTAGGAATGAAGCCTTATTGTATTATAATATGAATGTAGGAGGTTCTAATTCAGCAAAATTTTTGTAACGACTTCGTTTGTGTTTAATTATCTAATCTTTAAAATAAAATGTTTCTTAATTTCGTATTCATATTTCCACCAAAATATACAACAGTATTCCTTATAATTGCTTAGGTTATTTCCAAAGCTTTTTGTTTCAGTGTTCCCTTTTTGGTATTAGCACATGAGTGGTTACTGACCCGCTGTGCCAGTGCGCTGTCGGCCGTTGACAAAAGAAAAGTAAAAAAAAAAATACGTGCAAGACCCAAACGTGACAAATTAGGGAGCACTCGTCGCGGCGCTCGTCACGCGCTACTTTCTTTGTTTTTGTGAATTATCACGCGCCATCCCCTTCAACCACCCGCCGTCTCATTAACCGCGGCGAGTGGCTTTGTATTGTTGATAAGTTCAATATTATTTGTGGTAGCGATAAAAAAAACATTTTGTAATAAAGCAAAGATTGTTCTTGAAGAAAAAATGGACTAATTAAGGAAAACAGTGTTATTAAATGAGATAAAAGTAGTTTTTCAACTCTTGAGTTAATTAGACATATTTTTCATCGTTTCTATCAAAAGGTTGACGGCGATAAATTATTATAACTTTAACCAACTAATATTATGTAATTAAATTTTGAAAATTAATGTTTAAATCTGTGAATATATTTACATAAGGCAGTTGTGCAGGAATTGTTCCAATCAATTCCTCGGAACACACCCCGTAGTACAGTCGGTAGAAAATGCAAAAAGACGCGAAGTCTCTGCGCAACGCCAGAGGATCAAGCCGATCAGTAAGAACTTGGTCGCTGACGATTCGAATTGCATAAGCATATCAGGCAGGTATTTTTTCGTGCATTAAAATATTTTTACCAAATGATGAAGTGGTCGTAATATCGTGATTCTATTGAATGTTTTTGTGATTTGATTTTAAAGAAATTGAGATTACGAATTGTGAAGACACAATATGTTTGATAATCGTAGCTTCGGCATAGCTCTTTCATATGCGAAACGTTGTACTTGCGCAGGGCAGAGTAGCGATAGTTATGATGTAATCGACGCTGAGATAATTGAATTGTGTAAATTTGTACTACAATTCACAGCAAATACGTTGTAACTACAATACACTTTATACAATACGTAGTTTTATTCCGTACTTATTACACTATTAAACCAAATTCGTCCATGTGCGTCTTACATTTTATCGTGGTGTTCGTATTTCAAAATAATAATCCAATTTGATTCATCCGTAATTTTTTTCGTACAATAAGTTTATGTATTATTTCAATAAAATATTTAAATAAATCAGAGAAAAGAATCTGTTACACGAATGGATCGTTCGACCGGTAAAATACCATTACCTCACAGAAGACAGAGGATTTATTTATTGAGTAGAAGTTTTCTGCGTTCGTCTGATGAGTGAGGTGTCGTAGGATCAATTCTAGTCCTCTTCCCCTACCCACCTTTTCTAATAAGGTAAGGATGGGAAGGAGAGGTGGGTTCTCGAGAAAGGTTGGCGTCGGGCAGGCGGTGGGCCGTAAAACTATAGCCAAAACCAATTATAGTAAGAACTACAGTAGAGTTCAGGACAAATGGAAGAGTAGGATATACTGTGCCAACCCGAAAAGTGGGAAAAGGGCAGGGAAATGATGATGATGATGATGATTTAAATACATCACTGGTAGGTTTTAGTAGGTTGCTTTTTTAAATCAATAAATATTTTAAATTTTCGTTTAGTATTAATCCTAATTCTACATTATTTTTATCATTCTGTAGGTCGCTAATGTGACGAAGGATAATTTTGTTGCTACCTATCGAAAAGTTTACACAAATATTAGGTCCTTATATGTGAAATTAACGTTATGGTCGTACTGACCACTTTGATCTGAAATCAATAAAGAACCAACCCCGTGGACGGCCGGAGACCAAAGTGGAAAATGAAGAATTAAAGGCTATTGTGGAAGCAGATCCATCACAAAGCACTTCAGAGATAATTGCAGGATTCGGGGTAAGTGATAAAACTGTATTAATCCACTTGAAGCAAATCGGGAAAGTAAAAAAACTTGGACGATGGGTACCTCATGAATTGAGTGAATCGAACTTGCAAATACGCGTCGACTGCTGTATTACTTTGAAGGGAATTTAAATCGAATCATTACTTGTGTTGAAAAGTGGATACTGTACGATAATCGGAAGCACTGGTCGCAATGGCTGAACCCTGGAAACCCAGCCAAATCCTGCCCTAAACGAAAATTGACTCATAAAAAGTTACTTGTGAGTGTTTGGTGGACTAGCGCCGGTGTCGTTCACTACAGCTTTCTTAAATCTGGCCAAACGATTACGGCAGATATCTATTATCAGCAACTGCAAACCATGAAGGAAGAACTAGCTGCTAAACATCCGAGATTGGTCAATCGCTCTAGGCCACTGCTGCTTCACGATAACGCAAGACCACACATTGTACACCAAACAACCACTAAGTTAGATGAGCTACAATTGGAATGTCTGCGACATCCACCGTACTCCCCGGACCTTGCTCCAAC
>DWLR01003007.1:0-14283 GCA_018246295.1 Papilio alexanor hazarajatica | reverse complement strand
ATATATATATATATATATATATATTATTACTATAAAGTAAACGACATCGCCTGTAGAATTTGGACAGGTTCATTTGATCACATTGCTCGTAGAAGAGATGATCGATTATGGCCATAAGCTTCTGGAGAGCCAGAGCCTTGCACAAGATGGCGATTAAGACCAGCCATAGATTGATATTTGTGGTATGTCCAACACAATTACGGCGATTCATAGTCTGATGATTATAGTAAAAAAAAAAAAATGCAGAAAGAACGCATTTTTCCAAATGTAACGTAAAGTATGATTTAAACGTGTGCGTAGAAATTATATAATCAGTAGTTTAAGTTTTATTTGCACAAATAAATTTATTTAATTGAGTATTGACTGAAGGCGTCATTAAAAGAACAAATCAGGCTACTAATCAACAGGCTACCGAAACCAGTTACTTATTGTTCTAACGCCTTTTGTTCCAAATTTGTCTATTTGCATTTCGTATTTCCTACTTCCTGTGTTCAAGAGCTTTTTTTTATTTCGAAACCAGGAAATAAGGAAATGTTAATAGTGTTCATTTCAACTCCGTAACTGTGTCTCTTAACAATAATTATAAGACATCGTATAAGGTATCAGAAAATCAAGTCGCTTCCGTTAAAAATATTTCATGGACCGATGTCTAAAATTGTCCGTTTTTTTATTAACATGTAAGCCTGTTTAATAACTCAGTATTGTATATGTACATCTGTAACATCGTTGTTTAGTACACTTTTGGACTCAATGTAAACTCCTATTGTCATAAATTCATAAAAGAAGGTCAGATCCTAAAAAGAATAATTAATCGCTGAACATTTTCACTTAAAACAGAGTATTATTTGTTTTATAACAATTTAACGTTTCAATTTTTAGAAATGTCGAAACATGTTCAAGACATCGAAGTCGACTATTTTGACTACACAACAAAATGTACTTGTTAATAGAATTACTAGTATGATCAAACTTGCATATTTTATAGTAACATTCTAAAGAGAGTCGATGTATGGATGAAGAAGAAACAAGAGCGGGTGACCGGATCGCGCAAAATGGAAATCCATAATTTCTGCCTACCCCTCTGGGTTAAGGACGTGAGTGTTTCGTTATTTTACAATATAAAAAACATTGCGTATTTTGTACTATAATGTGAATGTAGTCAGATCAAGGTGAATTTGTTCGTCTCCACCAATTTGGTTACAAGTGGGCGACTGATTCAAATCTACGAACGTGTTGAGATAAGACGGCATTTGCACAACATTTGTTTCGTTTACATACAATTTGTATGCATATCTAGACGCAGAAAAGTCTCTGAGTACGCCCAAAACATTGTAAAAGCGCGCGACCACCGTAATTTGTCGTATTTAATTTAACACAAAGTAAATCTTCACGATATCAATCTAAACTTTGAATTGAATAACATTCTTTGTGTTTTATGTAAGGTATTGTGACGTGAAAATTTTTGTGCATTTGCGTTGCACCACGAGCAAACCGAATCGAAAAGAAGCTACAGTTGACCTAGGCAAAAATTTGAACATTTAAATAATTAGATATGTGAGATTACTTATAGTATCAACCAATAAATTTAAATTTCGATGTACACACCGAATACTTTTTAGATTTCTATTAAATCCAAAACCACTTTCTACTGTGTCAGATTTTCATTTATTTCTTATACATTTCTGTATCTTGTTGCAACTATTGCGCTTTGTTTAAATGGTCGTATCGTTTCTAATGAAGTATATTTTTTTAACTTATGTTTTAAACTGTTCTAAGAGAGTTGTAACTCTCTATTTACAATAACTGAGATAAAAACTCGTGGGTGCTTAACTATTATTATTTGAATTAAATTAGTAAATTAAGGCCTACAATGAAACAATTCTCATAGTTGTGGCCAGCGTACTCTATTATACGCACTCCAGTGGGAGTGGTGAGATAACAAGATTAGTAAAATCTCGTGGCCCACAATTCACGACGGAGACGTTATGGCATCTCCAATAACCAACTCAACCACAGGCTTAGTCCCAAATAAACTTTACTCATATATTCTTTAAATTTTACTCATATATTTTTTTACATTTTAGAATCATATTTTCCGATTCCAATAAGTTATTTTTACTATTTGGAATTTTGGAAACTTTTATGAGAACTTATAATTTAGAAGTACAATAGGGAGATGATGTGGGATAAAGTGATCACATATGTATCTGGATGTGTACAGATGTACCATATATTCCATATATGTTTATAGCGTTTAATAATTCAGTTGCTTAAATAATAAAGATTGACTAGATTGCAAAATAGTATGTTTACTCTATACATAATAATTAGCTAGGCAGGAATTTAGACATTTCCCATGTAAGAGAAAATACATTTTAGTTGAGTAGATGTATCACAAGCCATTTCTTTCAATACGGACATATTTAACCAAAACAATACGTACGCATAAACAACGGTGACTTCAGGTGAAACTGCGCGCTATCAATTCCTTCCAATTTAGCTCTGCGGTCTCTATTATTATTGCGCTAAGAATAAATCAGCTCACATTTTCCCCTACCGTCGTTGTAGTGCTTATTCAAAATTAATAATGCTTACTGTTTTAAAATTTATGATTGTTTTAAGTCAGAAGTTTTGTAGTTATATATGAAACGATGTGATCTGGGGCGTGACAAGTGTCGTCGTAAGTATAGTGCGGCAGGATATAAAATAACGCGACCGTACTAACTTGGTCAACTACGACTACTTAATAGTATCAAGTCATACTATACTATTACACACGTAGAAGATACACAGAATAATAGAAAATATAGTACATTGAATGAACAAAATGTTTTTGTTCTAGTTTGATACATGATGCGTTCATATTTTTAAATTTTGGCATAGCTTAGATTAGAAATACTTGTATATTTTTTTATTACCTACGTTATATTAAATTAGAGTTATTAAAAAAATAAATATGCGGTTAATCATATAACGCATAAGAACTGTAGGCAGATGGTGAAATATTTTTATATACTGAACGTCATTTATATAATGTAATAATAAAACAAAAGAAGTAATAATAAGTAATTGCGTCATCAAACAATGTTCTTTAACTTGATCCCTATTTTATCAGTTTTTGAATAATAAAAATTAATTTTTATTATATATTTTTTTAAAGAAATATAGTAAAAGAGAAGAGAAACATTATCAAGTCGAAGGAGTTGTAAAATAATATCTAATTTCTGTCGCGTCTTGGTACACATGGTAGGGGACGGGTGGGGTTTCGGACGATTGGCATGCGACACCGTGACGACTTGGGGCTAAGCTCAAACGTGTGGTGTTAATTAATGGCAACTGTGTCTATCTATCGGTGACGCCCTATCAATCTCGGCATAGCGCGCCAGCTACCATTTGTACTCATCGTGGCGCGTCAGCCACAAAAACATTGTTAGAAATATTATAGTTTATTTTCATTCCACGTGAAATCACCTTTACTTTTTGGATTTATGTAGCTAGAGTAATATAATTTGATAAGAAAAATGTAATCCGATTCAATTTTAATTTGTATGCCAGAGTCGAATAAAAACTTCATAAATTCATTCGCATCAACATTTAGATGCTTATACATAGCTAAAGTTTTTAATCTCTTTAATGTTTCATGAGTTATAATAAGACCATTATAACACTAATAACAACAGCTAACAAAAGACTAAGTCATGTAAGATAACGGCACACGCCAAATAAATCGTGACATGGTTCATAGCTCCTACGTTTTAACCGGCTACTGTAGTTAAGAAATTGGTAAAGCGTGAGGAAAATTAACTAATAAATATCAAATTACAAGTATAAGACTATGGTTTTATAATTCTGTTTTCATACAAAGCTATTTGAAATAAATAATGTTAATTGATGTTGAAATATTTACAATTGATTCATTCATGTATTTTCGTAGCACATTATTCTTGAGCATGTGCATATGAATATATTATGGTTCATTTAGATTGAAAAAAGGTATCAAATCTTTTAAGCTAATGAGCGTAGACAGATAATAATTTACGTGAAATATAGTAACTTTTTTCACTCTCGCACTCGTGAATAATTCTTCTTACACCGATAACAAATTCCATCTTTAAAAGAGTATGAGTCGTTACTAGTGGTAGGGAGAGAAGACCTGCGAAGCTGAACTGATTGCATCTTACATAGTGTAGTAATTAGAGTACTTGTCATTCATTGTATGCGCTAATTGATAAGTGAGTATTGCACTGACACGTTCGAGAGCCGTGGGAGAGATCTGTTCTACATTCTTATATATCATCACTACCGAACCATTTTAACACACTTTGCTGCTATTATACACTACTATTTACCTCATATTTTTATTTAATTCTCACTACACCTATATCGTTTATTATATAATTCATTTCAGTAGGATCATGTCCATCAGTGGACGATCATAGGCCGAGGTGGTGGTAGGTGGTCTTTGTTGTGCACTGCATGGTTCACTATTTTCCCTTTAACATATAAACATAAATTTTGTATCAGTATAGATTTAGCGATCATTAAAAAAAGTTTGCTGAATCTGCAGGCAAGCCAAGCGACATCTGCTCTGTTGACTATATAAATATATTATTGAAATTTTAAATATACAACCACATTCCAGAGTGAGCAGAAATGTCGCCCGCGATATTGCGTACCGCCATTATCGCCGGTGAATTGGCGTGTTATATTCGTTTGGCGTGTCACATTATTAACAAATAAAGCTTGCCGCGGTCCATTGTTGACTTCGGTGTAACGAATCGCCTCGTTTCTTGCGTGAAACGTGCGTGACGTCAGTGCGGCGTCGAACCGATAAAGGGCTGCAGTTTGAGACACCGAATTTTTTAATTCGATCCTCGTTAGCCTAACATGTTGACCGGATCGAAGGTTATTGTTCAAAATCTTACGTGGTCGTTTCTTATTTTACTGAAGCATTTTGTCATGCATGCCTTCTGAACTAAGTAAAAAATATGATTTTGCGTTTTTTGTGAGACTGTTTCTTCCACCCTATATTGCCGCAAAATAATGCAATTACTCGATTTAATTTCTCTTCTTTTAAGCTAATGAATTGCCAGAATGTTAGACTTCTATAACAACGGAACAAATATTCAACTATATTAAATATACTTTTATTTTCATATGATCTTTGATTAACATTTTCCTTATAAATGTGTGGCAATGGCAAGAAACGCGGTACGATTATAAATAAATACAGGCGAAGATATATTTTAACTTCAGTTGCGTTTTATTTATGAAGTCGTACAATGCAGTTTATCGATTGGGAAGAAACAAGAACTGCATTGAAATAATTCGGTGAAACATGAATGTTACTGAACGCGCGCTGTTCGTTTCTTATCTCTCGGTTACTGCAATTGTCGCCATGAACTTAACTATAGTTTATACGTTTTTTGTTTGTGTCTCCACATAATAAATTGGATACCTCCATGTTCCTTTTTATGCATTTTATTTTTTTATCTACATACCAGAGTTATAAAATAATTAAGTTTTTTACTTTACTTGTATATATTTTGTTTCTTTTTCATTTTATCAGACGTGTTGTTAGTTTAGTTGAGTTGTTTCTGTTTTCTAATTCTTAATTTTTTGTTCCACATTTCACAACTATCGCAGGGCCATGGGCCCATTGCTAAATTGGCAATAAACCCTTGCTAATTTTTGGATTAAATGCATATGAAATAATTCCTAATAAAATAGAATATTTGTAAATCATTATGGTATTTGCAATCCTCTGTACTTACAAATATTTATTTTGATTTTATTTTAATAAAAAGCTATATATTTTTATTCATTTTCATAGCACAGTTTGTGTCTTGGTATTAAACGCTTGCTTAATTTTGGATTAAATGCATATGAAATAATTCCTTAAAATACTAACACATTTTATCAATACTTTATATTTACAAATATTAATTTGATTCTATTTTAATAAAAAGTTAGATATTTTTATTCATTTTCATTTCATTTGAATAAAAAATGGTTCTTAGCTTTGTAAGTAAAACGCATAGGAATTCCTAGGTCAGTTACTAAGTCGGTCCGGAGTGTGTGGCCGCAGATTGCATCGCGGCTCGTGACTATAGCCCACGACTCTTACACCACTTCGATGTCTTCATTTTAACCTTAAGTAGGTGGGGTTTAGGGGGCGGTAAGATAGGGGTGAGAAGGGAACAGAAGCAGCCTGACAAATTATGCTAATTAATACAATCTATTCATTTTTGTAGAAAAAGTGAGTTTTACTCAAACCAACGCACCTGTCATTCGTGATCGGCAATTTTTGAAATTGGACGCGTGATTAAATTAAAGAATTTAAAGCGATACCACCTACCACCTCAGCCTATGATCGTTCACTACTGGACATAGGCTTCCCCATTGATCGCATCATTGGGGGGAAAATGTGCCATAATCGCCACTTGGCAGGCGGGTTGGCGATCGCAGTATGTTCCACCGTACTAAGATAAGGACGCTGCTGCCCGTCCTCCGGTGGTCTTTACATCCAGACTCAAGACAACAGACATGTTCATGCACACAAATGTTTGTCTTGGGTGATAAACGAACCCACGACCTGCGGCGCGGAAGGCAAGTGTCTTGCCACTGCGCCAACCGGTCAGTCATAATCATCATTAATGCGATAACAATTATTCAAATACAAGGCTCTATTTCATAAAATTAGGAAATTAAAAAATGTTGCATATCAGAAATTAAATACAACATTTGACAAGCGGACTTGATGGTTTTTGTAAGCAGTAGTGCCGACTACACTCACTGCACGGCGTTGTGAATGCCATCTTTTTAATAATTCAATTACCTTTTGCCCAATGTCTTGTTTATGCACTTTCTTGGTTATATATAAAAGGCCTGGTGATCATTTATTTTAGATATTCATAGATATCTATATACAATTACGATACAACAAACATAGAAAAACGGCTTACAGAATCGTATCGTAACGACAACTGGCTCAGTGGTTTCAGGTAAGAAGCAGAAATTGGAAAGGTTGTATCTTTATAGGAATATTCTGCTGAAGTATGTATCCTTTGTCCATACGCAATTGCAGTAGTTTGTAGTTGCAGGGACCACCCTGCAACTACAAAGTTGTCATACCTTTTTATAATTCATTAAGATATCATTAAGCTAAAGCATTAATATGAAAGCCGTATTTGGATATGTTACTTAGGCGTTTTCGAACTGCAAACGTGAGAAGAATAGCAATGTTACATTTACATAATGAGACTATTTATCTTTACGACCCTCTTATAACAGGGCCAGTATTTTTGGTGCATATTAAAGTTTTTGTTAACGTTACGCTTAAGATATTTTGATCGATTCAATATGTTAGATTGAGTACTTAACCACTCTCTTATAACTAACGGTTGTACATAACACAGTACAAATGGCATTCATGCCATATTTACCTTTATAACTTTCTATTAAGATCATAATCTCACAGCAATTTGACATGGAGGCGGGTGACAGCCGGCATACACGTGACGCGAGTACGTAATTGCTTATATATGATATAACTTATTTTGTTAATTTATCTTTCTCTCCTCTGTTGGTTTTAAATTGTCGCCAGATCACGGCTAGAAGTTCCGTAAAAACTGAAAACATTAATGTTTGAGTATTTTTTTTTTCGAAAAGTGATTTATTTTTCAGATTTCAGCAACCAAAAACCAGCACTTTCTGTACTCTGTAAAAACGTAGTTGTTACTTTTAGTTTTTTTTTCTAATTGTAGACGTTACAGCTTATACATATTTATAGTAAAAGGTAAGCAAAGTTACCAAGGAGGTTTTGTTGGTGTTTTAGAAAATAACTTTGTGAAGTTCAATCTAGATATGTGAGAATCGTGGAAGCGGGACCACACCGGGACGTCTCATTCGGGAGTCCTCGCTATCTTTCATCTCGACCCTTTACCGGTTTTAATTATTTAAGTTAAATTGCTAAGAGTCCACACATACGTGTATATAAAAAAAAAAAACAAATTCATCTAATTTCGTCTCGAGTATTTTTAGGACACCTCTATTAGAGGGTTTCATATCATTTTGTCTCGGATATTTAATGGTGGTTCTTGGAAGTGTTTGTTGGTTTGATAGTATAAATTAGCGCTGTTATTAGTGCCAATTCAAAGAGAAGTATTACTCAGAACTTTGAAAATCATACCTTATTATTTACTTCCCGCTAGCACCGAGCTTCGCTTTGCGTTATCTTGTATATGCAACACCGTGTTTTTTTCGGAATAGATATTTAGTATTCTGACAATATCATAATGTAGCGCCATCTAACAAAAAAATTAGGTATCGGTAAATTATCATCCATGATTTTTTATAGAAGAAGGGGCAAACGAGTAATGAGTCACCCAAATTAGTGATAACCGCTATCCATGAACATCCGCTTCACCAGCGGACCCGCAGAACTTTTAGGAGGGAGTATGTTGTATGTCATGATAGAGGTGGTAAAAAAGCAAATAAAACTGACGTCCCTTTGCAAGACAAGTGAGTCAAATCGATCAGTAAGAGCTCGGTCGTTGACGATTCGAATCACTCGTCGTTGTACGCGGTCAATTGGAAGATGTTAGTATTTGGGAGCACCAGTCCAGAGATCCACTATTCCATATGAGTCCGAACCTGCGCATTGCTGAACCCCATCCTCTCATATATATAACTATGTATAGATTTTGATATACAATAACAGGGCTTGTCTTAAGTCTACCAATACGTAAATTTTTGGTATATCTTCGGAATCCCAAGGTTTAATGCCATTCGAAATTAAATGGGGGTCCCATTTGATTTTGAATGACATTTTTTGCTACACTACGTGCGAATTTCCCCTTTAAAACGGAATAAAATTTTGAAATCGGTTCATTAGCGACAAAGTTCTGAGATAACAAACAAAAATAATACAAGCGAATCGATTAATGAGAAGAATTATAAACTATATGTCATGTTATGTATAATAACCAAAAATACTAACAGTGTTGTACAAATAACACAATGCTTGTGACGTACACTCGTACGTCGAAAGTATTTATCATCAGGTACTCACTCATCATAAATTACTAAGTTTTTTGATTGTGCAAATGTACAATCAAAAATATTTGTTTGCAGAAAATCTTAAAGTTCGTTAATTCAATACCATAAATACGTAATTGTTGAGTTATGAATAAAATGACCTTGTCAAAGTCTTGCATAAATTACTGACACTCGTTATGTTGCCTCACATTAATTAGGTACTTACTACATATCGGTCATTGACATTAAAAGTATAACTGGACCCGTTTCTTTGCTCTCGATTTTGATTTGTAGTTATGTAATGACACAGTATCGTTGGCGATCCGTACGTTGATTCTTTAGACATACTTTTGTTTAGTGACAGTTTTAACTAACCTGCAATTTTTCAATTAAATAACTTGGAAATAAATAGAAATGTATATAAATATAATGTTAATAAATATAATGATCTCAGCATTATGAAAAAAAAAAATTGGAAACAAAAACCTAGTACAAGAACGTATAACTATTAAGTTGAAAATGACAACACATGTAAAATTTTAATTAAAAATAAATAACAGGATATCGGGTTTAAACCACAGTAATTAATACTTACATATTACCAATAGTAATAATTATATTTATATTATTAATCATGAAATATAATTTATTGCCTTATTGATTGATATTTCACCACGTCGAAGCAAATATCTACGTCTGTATTATACATTTTCATGAGCATTTCACAACCCTTTAAAGTATCGATTTCGAATCAAAGAAAGTATTTATCATTAAATTTTTCTCTTTATAATGAGGACGGAAAGTATTTAAAAATGTACTTTCATTTACATATTCTTATTAATACTACTTAAGTCTTTTTGATACTAGGTCGTAAGGTAAACAATGATGATGTGTTTATTAAAGGTTTCATGTGGTAAAATCTTGTTTTGTTGTAGGTTGTATGGCTCGAAGCGCTGCGCTCGCTGCAACACTCCGATCTCAGCATCAGAGCTGGTGATGCGCGCACGGGACCTCGTGTTCCACGTGCATTGCTTCTCATGCGCTCTCTGCAGCACGCCTCTCACTAAAGGCGACACGTTTGGTATTAGAGAGTCTGCAGTATATTGCAGGTGAGTTCATTGGGTGACTTTTATGACAATATTTGAAATAGATGTTTCTTCTTACGTTAATGATATAAATTAAAAATACTCAAAAAAAAAGTTTTAGTAAGAATATATGAGAGAATAACTACAGTTACAGAGTCAATGCGGCAAAAATCCCGTTCCTTTTGTGCAACATGTTCACTCAACATTGGCCTTTAATAAATAATTACTACTACTACAACTACTACTAAAACTATTTCTACTTCTGTTAATATTTTCTTATAAAATATTTATTCTTAATATAAACCACGAAGAGGTGTCACGATTTTTTCATTTTAGGTTGCATTACGAAACTATGCCGGACTACGGGCCTCACATGGCAGTCCCCGGTCCTCCTCAGATGTGCCCAGGACCTTACACGGGGCCGCCGCCGGGTTCGCATTATCCACCTTATCCATCCCCTGAATTCCCACCAGTCGAGCCCGATGTTTCTAAAGGATCCTTCTTTAACGGGGCCGCAGCGCCTCCGCCTCGACAGAAAGGTCGTCCGAGAAAAAAGAAGCCGAAAGATCAAGAAATAATGACAGCTAATCTCGGTGAGTTAAGTGAAGTGTTTTGGAATTTTGCGCACGCGCGAAATTGGTTTTTTTTTGTTTGTTTGAATTTCTAATTATCCAATATAGCGTAAAACTTAGCTCTACAATTATTGCTCTACTAGTCTATTAATACGGTATTACATCAAGAATATAATGAAACTGGTCATGAATGATCGATAAATTGTATGTCGGAAGGGGTATCTCAATCCTTGCCGACATTTTGTGACTGCAAATTAATATTTATCATACATTAGGGTCGTATCGCCGACAAAACGTTTTCAATTTTGTTAACACATTAAAGTCAAAACTGCATTTACCTTACGTGATTATCAGCGGTGACTTCCCGTATGTTCGTTTGATATAAAAAAAAACAACTTTTTGCTTTTTACAAGATATTGAAACCAGTCCGTTTATCAGGCCGGCAGAACTCAAGCGACCGACTCTGCGTGCGTCGTACCTTGACGTGAATTCCTTCTCAATTTCAAAATTAGATTTTGCTTAATAGCTTTTAATAAACAAAGTAATAGCATATTGCTAGGAACATAATTGAACATGTTGTTTATTTGAATTTAACTAAATAAACAATAAAACAAATGTGTGTACATGTGATAAACATACATATATGAACATGATGCATACATTCCTGTATTATTTATAACCTTTATTTGTAGGTTAAGTTTGAAAGTATAGAAAGCAGGTCAATCTAAGTGACTTTTAATTTCAAAAGAATTTTATCAACTGATAAATTTATTAGGAACTAGCAACATCCCATAACGTATAAGAGTAAATTTTTGTCAACAACTGTTTTACATATACTTATTATAGGATTTTACATATATTCTATATCAATTTCGAAAAAACGAGGTGGCTGTTGGCTGGCAACCCCTTTTACTATGTTACATTATTTATATTAAAATATACTAGGTACTTAATCGATAGTAGGTCTATGATCTTTTAGAGTAAAAAATAAAAAGTACGATATTATCTTAATAAAAAGGAACACTTTTTGAGTTTAAAAATGTTTGATGTTAATAATAAACACCGTTGACTAAGAAAAGAATGTAAATCAAAACAAAACTTATTACAGAACAAAATCACAACACAATAACTATGTACATATGCATCGAATAGATGCAAATATCGAAACCGACAAATATGTGACAATAGATCTAATTGAGACACAATCATTGTATAGATAGGTGAACTGGTTTTCAACTGACTTATCAGCGATTATATTTCACGATCAATTGATTACACTTCTTGTGCCAATTATTACGTAATTTCAATCAGAACCAAATTACTTAATACACTTAAACGATCCACCACTGAATTCGAAATTAAGTGAATATTTATGTTATAGGTGTAGACCTAGCGCTTCATTACGTAAAACGAATCCTGTGCTTCATCTAAAATAGCGCAAACTGGTTCTTCACGTGTTCGCCAAACCGTTCGCGTGTCGGACGTAATCCAAAGTTCATCATACTCGCCACATTTCAATGAACCGATGTTCAACCTGGCGCTTCACAATCGCCAAGAAGCACGGGATTGACACATTTATACTTTAAAGAACATTTTAAAGAACAGTGACTTATTAATAACTTCATCGGATTTGTTAAAATATGCCGGTATATTTGTGGAAATTCATTTTGTCAGTGCCGTCTTAAATATTCTATAATTCCAAATGTGAAAGTAAAATGAATTATATTGAACCTATTATTTAATTCTATTTCAAAAATTAGTATTAAGTGTAAATCTTATTTAAGTATTTAGACAATTGTAGCTCAGCCGCTTAAAACACAATGATACAAATATCAATATATTTTTTTAATCAATTATAGATTATTAAATTTTCAAAAATAATCGTTTTTTATGGATATAAATTTATAAAACGTTCCTCCATTTTATATTTTTTTAGTGTTCATTCTCTGATAAATATTCAATTAAATAATTGTGATAATGATTTTGACTATCAAAATTTTAGTTACCATCTATCTACTATCAAAGTTATTCATAGAATTTATTAATTATTATTGCAATTATGTAGTTACAAATGTTCGTTCGGTGAACTTGACAACAGTGTGTCTGAAGTGTTAATAAACGCAGCGAAAGATCATAAAAATATTGAGGTAACACGGCCCGACGCGGCGTGTCCCAGCTCAAAGCAACACTTGCGAAGATATTTACTGACTTATTTATAATACTACATGGGGATCTTTCATTTCAAACTTATTTCCCTGTAAGTAATAGAGAAATAAGCTTGAAATAAACGTTTATTTCTTTTCTGTTCGCTCGGAACCAACTCATTTATTAAATTAGTCTCTTAATTTATTCAAAGGTGTTATTTCAAATCACATTTTGATAACTTAATTCATATTTACTAAAATTGATAAATCGACCATTGATTCTCCTTTATAGCAATCACATTATACGTAAAACAATTTATATACTTAGCGATAAGTATGTATTGACACTAATGTCTTTCTAAGCCTTTCGGGAACGTTAGAAATGGTAATCGTCATTTGGTTTTTATTGAGATTTTTAATCACATTATTATATATTTGTTTTTTTTTCTTATTGTAAGAATAATCATTTTAACGTTTGCATGGCATTTGACATTGACATTGACAAGCATTTTACAACGAGGTGGCAACAGTAAATGTGAAAGAAAATTTTCTTTTTATACATACTTTTTACTACACTAATATTCATCTAAAATTTGAGTCGACTATGGAATTCGTGTTTCCATATGACAAGTTATGTACCTAGCACGTATTATGTTTGCGCATTATATAACTTGCTTAAAGTGTGGGTATGTATTATAAGATACAGCTAAATATTTAAGCAATTAAGTATTTAAATCTGTTCTACATTATTAAAAGATTTTTGTCAAGTTTATTAAGTTCTAAACATGAAAGGAAACGAGAATGATACTTAACAGTATTTGTTTTCATTTAAGCAACATTACAATGACGTTTCTTAACAGAAACCTAACGGTTTCCTTTGTAAATTAGGCATAGTTGCGTAAATTGTATATTCTGCTCGCTAGGTTATGAGAATCGTGTAATTTTTTTTTTTTGAAATTCACTTCAATTATATATTGCTCGTAAAAGACGACGCATCTATACGTAGATTTAGGGATGCAGAAGAAGCGAGAGAGGTGTACCAGAATCGCGCCAAATAGAAATAAGTAATCTTTATCTACCCCTCTGGGTCACGGGTGTGAGTGCTACGCTATGTTTTTTTATTACATACATATAGGCAAGAAAGCTATGTGTAAGAATATAGATACATTGTCAGTATGTTTATTGAACCCAGTGGTTTATACTTCGAATGGGGAGCGTCACCCCATGTAATACGAAGCTGAAATATGATGAACGATTCTCAGTTTATATAACATCATAAATCTGTTACCGGATAAGGGCGGGATTCGGTTTTTTATTGCTGCCATGAACGTAAGGGATACATGTCTCTAATGAAAAAGTGATTATATGTCAATTCACCAAATTATTCTGAAGCTTTTTTATAATATATCTGTAAAACTTATATATATATATATACATATATAT